>JAQFYM010006884.1:0-11119 GCA_034694785.1 Agrenia bidenticulata
CTAAAATTGACTACGTTAAAACCGTCATTTCACAACCCAAAGACCCGGATATTGAATAATTAATAAAATAAGGTAACTATAACCCTAACGGGTATGGTAAAGGGGAATCCCCAGGGGTTATTTGCCAAGCACCTTGACATATTTGCCCTTTCATAAAGATTTTTAGTGTAGGTGTAATTTTTGTGTGTAGTGAGAAGAGTGATGTTAAAAAAGAGATCTGAGTAAATAAATCGCATTTTTTTTTTTTTGTTTTATTTTTTATTATGATAGTGCAGGGAATAGTTTTTTTTATTGAATTTTGTAAAAAACAAAAAATCTTGTTTTTTTATAAATAAAAAAACATTCAGGCAAAGCAAGAACCCTTTGGAGTAAAATTTTTTGCTGAAAAAAACATTATCAAGTACAATGGAAAATAATTTTATTATACGTTTATCTGTCCGTAATATTTCTATACAAAAACTTTTTAAAGCAGATTTTTATTTTTTGCATATGGATAAATACCTTAAATAATATTCTATTTCTCGACAGTACTTTTGCCAAAATACTAAAAAATAATAAACTACAATTTTTATTACTGTCTTTTTATTATATTACAACTTTTTATACAATTACTAATTTAAGGCTTAACTAGTGCTTTTTTTTGAGAGCAAACCGTAAACTACGCGTGTTTCGTTTTTTAAAATATATAGAAAAAATTTCTATATAGTTGCATATAAAACATAATCTCTTTTGATATTAATATATACTTAAAAAACATTCAAAATTTATTTTCGTATGCCTTTTTTTGCCATTACCAGACTCCGGATTCCGGCTGGTTATACGGCTTTTTAAACGGATCCGGACTTTTTACGTTGTTTTAAAGGTCGGCACTGGTCAAAAAAGCAACGAAAAACTGCCGGTTACCCATTTCGGCCCAGAAGTAGTTGTCGCCACTTTAATATCGAAAAGCAAATCTATTTTTAGGGAACTTTCTTGGTGTGGTCCGTATAGCTCTGTGTATCTGTTTTTGTCACCGAAAGCGTTCTATTATAAAAATTATCCACAACTCACCTCGGAATACACGTTTTTTGTGGACATTTAAACGAGAATCTTTTAAATTGTGTGCATTAACACATGATTATTGTAGAATGCGATAACTTGTTGACTTGTAATAAATTTAAAATATTAAAAGTGAATTAAATGTAGACACTTTTACTTTTTCGTTCTTTATGTTTTCTTCATTTAAGTTCGACTCGGTCATTTTAAGTGCATTTATTAATATAATTTAAAAAACTACAGCGCAAGGCCAATTTTGCTATCAAAATGCAGACTAATAAAATACAACCTCCTTTACTAGTGCTTAGAATTCCTGATATTATATACTGTGTGACTACCCGTCCACGAACTACATTTGTTTGGCCAAACGTAACATAAAGGCAAAATTTACATACAAAAGCCCTTTTATGAAATTTACATATAAGAACATTACAAAATACATTTATGTATTTTTAATAATTGTTTTTCTAACCATTTTGTAAGCTCTGTTTACCCTTAATGTCTTGTTTTTTCGGATTGATTAATATTTTGTTTTTTCTATTTTTTACACAAATTTTTAATATAAAAAATAGTTTTTAACAAGGTTTGGGCTCTGTACGCACTTGATAAAATACTTATGGCGGTCGGAAATTGTAGCAAGAATTACATAGAGATGCATGACACTTTGTTGACAAAAAAAATTGCTTATCCTGGATGTAGTTCCAGTTAGTAAAGTGAAAATTATCTTAGAACTTAATGTCTGAATTTGTAGATAGCGGTTATTAGTATTTTTTTCTCTAAAGTTCGTATAACGATTTATTGCGTGATTAGTATTTTAAACAGTAGGTTTTTTATCTCAAAGCTGTTTGTTTGTCAAAATCTAATAATAAAACCAGCATTTATTTTTTGATTCTTTTTGCATTTATATTGCATTTATCATAGATTTCTGTTATATCTGAGGCCTTATTTCTAACATTATTGTAAAAAAATGAGAATGTTTTTGTTTAAAAAGTCGAAAATGTTTATTAGAGAAAAGCGTTTGACTACAGACAATTTTACCGAATATTTTGTTTCAACTATATTTGCAATCTTTTTACAAAAAAGTAGCACGTCTGCAGATATACAGACGAAAAAGTTATGTAACTTAATAAAAAATAACGAAAAAAAAGTAAATTAAATAGTTCATTTTAAAAAAAAATGTAAAAAATGAACGATTTTAACTACAAAAAAACAGGAAAAAAAACTATTAAAAAAATATGGCTATAGCTAAATCTGCAATTTAATCTTAATTAAAGATGTGTCACACCGCCAGAAATAACAAAGGTTTTTTTGCAAAAAAAAAACAAAAAAAATTACTGAAAGATGTAAATATGCATTTTTTTGAACGTACCATAAGTATCCTGTTGCGTTATCTTTATTTAAACGTAGAGTTTTTGCTTTACAAACCCTTATAAAATGTATAAAACCTTTTTCTACTGCTTAAATTTAATTGTTGCGTTTTTTTGTCTGGTTTTTAGTGTTACGAACAAATAACACTTTTGCATGTCTATTCGTAAGTATTTTGTTTTCTTGGTGAGTTTTCCGAGTCGACCGAGAATTTCGCCCTAACAAAAATTTTTACCCGCCCGTTAGCAATACACCAAAAAAAGTGTAATACAAAGATAACATTACAAATATAAAAAAACGTTTTTTTTAAACGTCATAGAACTTTTATGAGCATATAATTGTGTAACATTTAATTTGTAAACACGCATGTCGTGATTTGAGTTGCTAAATTTACAATTAAAAAAGTTATGCAAATTATTAAGAAATGCTTTAGTTAATATATACATAAAAAAAATTCATCTTTTAAAAATAATACTTGTGTTTTTAACGTTTTTTTCGCAATTTTTAAGTTTTACGTGACAATTTTTTTTTAATTTTAATAAAAGTCTTTTGTGCTAAATGGTTTGTGAAAGATCGTCAAAAAATGGTATATTAAGCCTGTTTGCAAAAGATTGTTCCTAGTATTTAAGCTGTTACTGATTGTATTTTTTACATCTATCTCGTTTTATTAATTTTTTTGTTTTGCTAATCTGCAAAACTAAAAAAAGCATAGCAGCACATTAAAATATTAAATTATCCAAAAATGTCATATTTTTAGGCACCTGCAAACATTTACAAATCATATGCTAAAATTTTTTTTATTTTTTTTCAAATGTTTAATTTCTAATCAAATAATAAAAAAAAACGGTTGAGTAAAAATAAAAGTGCGTATATTAACTTTTTTAGGTATATTAAAACATTGTATATTTTTTAGTAAAATTAGTTCTATTCCATTTGATCTTTAGATAAAGTAACTATGTCTTGTATTTCAATGAACTATATTGTCGTTGGTCTATGCCTTGTAGCAAATTTCTTTACAAAAAAGACAAAGCATCATAAAAAAACAGTAAAGTGTCTGAAGTCTAGAATTAAATTATAAGTTTTACATTGCTAATAAAAAAAAAATTTATTGCCTTAAATATTTTTTAAAAAGATTAAATGTTAATCTTATGTATACGTTGTTAAAAATTGCGCCTAGCAAAATTTTTTGCTTGGAGTTTGCCCCTGTTTGACGTTCCTCCTTTTAAGTACCAAACAATAACATAATGTTTGCCCTTATTCATTATCTAGTATTATCATTGACGAAAGCCGCAAACGGTTTTTTTGTAAAGAATTTCGATTTAGATTTATATGAACCGTATTCGTCTCTCTAAATAAATAAGTATTAGTCTTTATTTTTGTCATTAATATATACCAAATCATTTCTTAAATAATAACAACGGGATTTTAAAATTCTCGTCTTAAAATGAGAGGAGCATATAACTTGTTTTACCGTCGTGTAAAGAAGAACTGTTTTTAGGCGAAACCGTAGGTAATGATAACAAAATCAAGTAATTTTTTAATAATAATAGTCAAAACACAGTATAGGTAGCACCGCCAGTTTTTCAGGTGAATATCGGTAGTAAAATTTTGTAGTGGTAGCTTTACAAAGCGATTTGCATTTTTTCATATGTTTTATACAGTTTTAAAACAACAACATGTATTTTTGATTGCGATTAGAAGCGTTTTTTACAAAGTGAAAGT
This sequence comes from Agrenia bidenticulata, assembly GCA_034694785.1. NCBI lineage: Eukaryota > Metazoa > Arthropoda > Collembola > Entomobryomorpha > Isotomidae > Agrenia > Agrenia bidenticulata. The sequence continues at coordinate 4,123 of JAQFYM010006884.1, forward strand.
CGTTTATATTAGGCTTTCTAAAAAAAATTTCTTATTAAAACTTAATTTTTTTACAAGCGGATTTAAAAATTTTGATTTTTCACGTGTATTTTTTTTGCGAATTTTATACTTACTTCTATATGGATTACCTTAAATAACATTTTCTATATATTTTTCATAGTCTAGAATGTTCTGTTTTTTTTTACCATTTGGATTTATTGACACTCATTTTTTTTCAAGCAAAAATAACCACTTTCAAAAAGTGTTTTTAGACATTTATTTGTATTTACATTGCATTCCATTGTCTTTCTGACGTTCTAAAGACGTTTAGGGATATAAAAGCTTTTTATTTAGAATGTCTGATTTTTCATTAAGTTAAAAAAAAAGTACTTTTTTAAAAAATAAAGAATAAGAAAATTTTTATTGAAACTAGCGAATAGTCTTAAGTTGAGGCACAGGGTACAAATAATTTAGTGTTGCGTTGACGACTTTAATTTGGATACCCTTTAGAATAAATTAATCATCATACACTTTCCATAATAAAACATAGGCTGCAAAGAAGTATTATTAAGCTACAAAAACCATAGAATTTTAGTACAGTTTTACTATGTTGGACAACAAAAAAAAAGGTTAAAAAAAGTTCTGTGGATTTTTAAAAATAAAACTACATCTTTATTGGTCTGGAGATAATAAAAGGACTTGATGGTGTGATAGCGGCATTCTATGAAGATTTAGGTACTCTTTGTTCCTTACTAGCCGCTTTAAACGCGCATAGTGTGTAGGGTTACGTAATTTATGCATGAATAGTAGGATGAAAGCTGATTTTTTACAACCAACCTTTTTTTAGTGATTATAAGATGGCAAATATACACTTAAAATATTTTTTTTGTAATTTTAATAATTTAACCATGATCTTTTTTTTCAGGAAATTTTCCTTAACATGAATACAGTATTTTTAGACTTCGTTTTTTTATTATAGACTCTCCGGTATTAGGGCTTGTAATATCTAAAAAAAATATAATAAACGTATTCTTTTAGAAAATAAAAACAATTTTTAACAATGAGTCAAACAAAATACAGATCTCCATGTTAAATAAAACTTTAAAACTGCTAGTTGAAATTAGTATTTTTGTAGTGGTAATTACAAGAAAGCATATTCAATGTGTAAAAACAACGAAGTTGCACGAATCTTTTTTTTTTTTGTTATAAAAGATAAATTTTTGTGACATATAAATATTTATGTATGCACGACATGACATATAATTTTTATAGCGCAACATAAAAAAAGTTATGAAGCCTTCATATTTCAAAACAACTTGTAGTGTCAATAAATACTTTATCCATTAATTGTATTTAACTAATATAAACTTAAATTACTACATTGACAATAGTTATTGTAGCTTAGATATTAAGAAAGGATACTTAATGTCGCAAAGTTAATAAAGGTTTACAGATTTCAATATGAGACATTTAAACTTTTTTTGGCTTTTGAAATACTTTCAATATTTTAAAAGCTCTATTATTAGTAATTCGGATTTTGCGACAGCAAAAGGCAACAAGTGAAATTATAAGCAATAACTTTTGTGGATTTTTTATTTTATATGCCAAAGATGAAACAAGGCTAAAAGCAGGCTTTTTTATTGCGTAATTTTCAATATTGCTTAGTGTTCTCTGTAAATAATTATATTTTATAGATGTTTTTTAGTGCGGATTTTTATTTGTTGCTATATTTTAGTTTATACACAAGCTTTTTTATTAAAAATAACAGTATGAGAAAATATAATTAAAGAGTAAAAATATAAACAATAGGATAATAAGCAAACATGCGTTATTATTTTTTTTTTGAATATGCCGCGGCAGTCTATATACTTTTTTTTTTACAACTAAATTAAAAAATACTATTTATTTGAGTTGATTTTTATTTTCTTTTTTATTTTGTATAAATTTTTTTTTTTTTAAATCTGATCTATGAGACTATATTTATTACCTTTTGAAATAAAACCCTATTTTTAAAATTTCAAAACAGTATAATGGGTAAGATTGTAAAATTTGTGCACAAACGCAAGAAATTGACTAGTTACGTCGTTTGTGTTACTCAAAACGTAACGTAACCTATTTTTGGCTGCATATGTTTCACGCATAAGCGTAAGGCATACATATCTGCTAGTTTAGCACCAAAATCTACATCTTCGGATTCTAATCCCAAATATTTTTTTTCACAAAAATCTCTTAATTATGCAGAGAATTTACGATTTGTTATACATGAACATGTGAAAAGATCAGTTGTTTACTTTTACATTTTGTAAACAATATATAAAAATATAAAATATTTATTTCTTCGTAAAAGCCTATATCCTCGTTTTTTACAAGTTCTATTACATAATTTACAAAAAAACATTATAAGTTTATGATTAATCGTTTTTTTAGACTGTACTGTCTTTTTATAAAGTTCTACATGTATTTATCGTATATAGAAATAAAATACAAAAAAAAAAGAAAAACATATAACTTTAATATCTTTTTCTTACAAGAAAACATCTTAAACAATTTATTTTAATTCGAGCTTTAAGCAAGCTTATAAAACAACATGGTATTTTTTATGTTCTAAAAGTACCGTTTTATTGACCTGTACATACTATATACTTATATGCATAAGTCTTATAGACCCACAGACGCGTATATCTGTGGTTTCGTGTATTTTATATCGTTTATTATCATCTTTGTATATCCAAAGAACTAGTAAAAATTTAAGTCTACTTTTTATATTTTTATATTTTCATTTTTTTCTTGTACTTTTACAATAATATTTCTGATCTTTCCTTGTATTTAAAACATAAAATTATCTATTTGCCATTTCCGAAGATCTCTAAAAAAACTGCCTTGAGTTCATATTGCCTAAACTCATAACTTTGCAATATGGTATGGCTATATTATGGAGCTTCGTTTTTTACTTTTCACTTTTAATGCATCGATGGTAATGATGGGTTTGTCATATTATTCTGATCAAAGGTCAAAAAAAACCTCTAAGACTAAATTTTACAATTTGGCAACATATTTCTCGTAATATTTCTTTGTTTTTGAGAGAACATATTATTTTTCGTTTTATTTTTTATTTTTAAAAAGTATATTATTTTTAAGAAATAATTTTTATGTAAAGAAAAACACATATTCAAGACCTTGTTTATCAAATTTTCCATTGTAATTTTTTAGGGCAAATTAAGGGGCAATAATTGCATTATAAAAGCTACATCAATTGAATTTTTTTGCATTTTTATTTTTGAGTTTCCTATGAAAAAAAAAAAAATTATTTTTGAAATATTTCTGATCAAGATAAGCACCCTTTGTCTTTATTTTTTCCAAAAAAAAAATAACGTAATTTACGAATAAAATTTTGATGAACAGGGCCTAATATTTATATCACAACTTTAAATATTTACTATTTTAGCAAAGTTTTAGCATGTGTTTTATCCAAAGCCCGTAATCATTTTTCCACTTTTATCTGCTATATTTAATTATGGTAAAATATGTGTAAGAGTCTTTTTTCCTGTTATTGCCATAATATTTTCGCAAAAAACCGTATCTTTACGATCATAGCAAATCATTATTCTGTAAGGTTCGGAAAATATGGAAGAAAAATTAAAAGCAAAGCACAACAAAATATATTAAAAGAAGAATATAAAAGTGAAAATATAATAAAAGCTCTAAAGGTAAACTGTTTACTCATCTTGTCCGTAGTTTATGAGTTAAGAACTATATGGACTGCTTCAAATAAAAAAAAAAAATTGTTTTCTTACACTTTTTTTTATAACAATATAAAATGATTTGTAAATATACAACTTTAGGAGGGTATTGTGCTTATCTAATTGTTTTAAAGTCAATTCGCAGTTCTGTACATTTTTTTTTCAACCGTTTGAACTGAAGAATTCTTAATCCCAAAATTAGAGCTTAAAATATACGCCTGAAAAAAGATAAAATACAAGATAAGCCCCTTTCCCAAACATCGAGGCAGCATATGGGACTATTTGACGTGCAAGGGGTATAAATGTTGCATAATTATTGAAATATGGCTAATCTTCCCTTTTACGTTCTTCTATGCGTTTATTTTACGCTCGAATTGTTATGTAGGACGAATTTACATTATTAGCAAGTTTTTTAGTTTGTTATAAAAGAATTAGTAACCCAAATACGGAAAGAGAATGTAAAATCCTTTTTCTACCGGCGTAATAAATTAGATTCTCCACATAGCTGATATTTTAGTACTATGCGTTTTCATTCTATATTTTTATATAATTTACTTATTGGATGCGATGAGCGGGACATAGAAGTGTAAATAGGGGCCATTTAATTTATATTCATATTTTTTAAATTAAGGTTTCGTTACTTTTTGTTTCCTAAAGTAAATTGTGAAATTCACAATGGAAAAAAAAAGAGGTTCGCTTTGTAAAAATATGAAAACATATTTTGGCATTCCTATAGTTCAGTACACCCAAACATGTTTCAGTACACCCAAACATGTTTCAGTACACCCATGATTGAGATAATAAAAATTAAAATGAATTATATATTATTAAGGGCGTGTTCATATTAGTTTCATAGGATTTTTTTACGGCAAATATGTGTATTTATATATTTATTCGTTTTTCCAATGGCAAATAAAATAAAATGAAGTGACATTAACAATAATAAACAAATTGAAGTAATATAAATGATCTATTTTCCGTTGAATTTCAATGGATTGCAATTTCCTATAGGTAATTGGCTCTAAAGCTGTTCATTTTTTTCCTATAGGAAATATACATACCCATGGGATTTTTTATCCTATGGGTCGACCCATAGATTTTTTAATATTCATTTTTATGTACTTAAATATACTTAGAAAATGTAATTTCGTTTGCTATATTTTTCCTATAAGACCGAATTGAACACTTGTAGGTCAGATTCCTATGGGTAAAAAAACCTATAGGAAAAAAGCTTTCCTATGGGGTGAAAATATGAGCACGCACTAAATAAAATTTGCAATAAAATTTGTATTATTGTATAAAAATTAATAAAAAAAAACTATCAGATAAATAGAAATATATAAACTTAAAAATTTGTTATGTAATTAAAAAGAATTTATGAATCAAGCCAATGCTAATTTTTGGCTAATCTGTTTTTTTTTTTAAAAAACCATAGTTTTATCCGTGAGTAAAATACACATTTGAACACTTAGAATTATTTAATAGGTGAAAAAATATCCATCCTTTTTTGGTCTTAATCTCAATGTTCTAATTATATTACAGTTTTCATTTATCGTAGCATATGGAATTGGTAAAATTTTATGAGCCTTTAAAAACTGTATTGTGGTTTTAAGTTTTGAGCAATGCCAAATAAATATTCTCTAGGATGATTTTACACATAATATTTATATTAATTTATATTTTATATATTTATATCTAATTTAAATCTTATTTAAATATAATTAGTCTGGAATTAAATCCTGGGTGTACTGAAACATGTTTGGGTGTACTAAACTAACGGAATGATCATATTTTTAAAGTGGTATTTTACAAAAATAAAATGAATTATAAGTGTTTAAACAAAATATAAAAAAAAAATATCTAAGATTGGATACCCGTTTTGATTTTATATTTCCCCTAAAGGATAATAATGCTGGCATTTTATGGTGCATTCAGAGGATAAAGTTTTAAAAACCGCTTTAACGTAATAACGTGTAATGAAATAAGGATATAAGATACAAAGAGTTGTAATTATACAATCGGTACATTTTGTGTAGTAAATTTAGATATTACAAAACAGCTCCAACTTACTTTTTTGATGTTCAATTTTTTAAAAAACAATATTTTTCTGTGATATTGAAGCTAAATTTGGTTTTTAAAGACAAAAAATTACAAAAGTTAAAAATCCTTATTTATAATTAAACTTTTTTTATTTAGGTAATAGTCACTTACACAACTCAATATAAAATTATAAACTACGAAATAAAAACCCTTGCTATCGTGTTTTTATAAGATTCGATAAGTATATGTTGATTAATTAGTTTTTCGGCACTTGTTTTCTATAATATATTTACAAAAACAGTTACACTTATAAACAAATACATCCTTTCTGTATTGTATTAGATAAAAAAGTGATGCATTCAGTGGCGTAGCCATAATTTTTTTAGAAGGGAGAAGGTTTTAGCGAAATAAGATAAAAAAACAGTAATTAGAAAACTAAAGTACAATTTTATGAATCTTTTATACTAATTTTTTACATTTTTCCAATTTTCCAAATATTGTTTTGTTACAAATTTGACCCCCTAATTTTAGACCCCCCCTTGAATTCAGGCGCAAAAATTTGCTAGGGGGGACAGACCTTTCCAACCTTGAAACGCTACTGGCTACATTCAGGATTATAGGTAAATATTTTATTTTGGTCGGTGATTATACTTTTTGTGCTTATACATTGAGTACTGTAAAATAGATTATAAGTACGCAATTTTTTTATTATGAAATTATGTCAAACACTATTAGTTTTTCTAAATTTGTATTTATTTAATGTAAATAAAGTGTTTACTTATACCCCTTTTTACGGTATATATAAAAAAAAACTATCTAGCTAATTATAATTCCCATGTAAATGCGCATAACTGTGACATTTACACATTAAAAGCCAGTTTTACAAGTTTGGTTTATTTATAAGCAACTAATTAAGAAAAAATTTACCGACGTAAATAATATAAAATAATGATCCATTACGCAGTATTAATATTTTGAGGCTTTCTCAAAAGTAGTGCATCAGTCAAAAAGGCAATGACGTAGACAGGATTTTTTTGTGACCAGGGCTAGTCAGTGTTTTTTTTTTACTAAAACGGCCTATAAACACGATTTAAAATGTAGAAAAATATTGATTTATTTTTCAAAAATTTTTATTATAAAAATTTTAGTTTATCTATTTAGTGACAAAAAACCCACTGCTCAAAAGAAGACCCCCCTAAATTCAAAGAAAACCTTTTTTTACACGGGCGGGTCTGAGG
>JAQFYM010006885.1:0-11119 GCA_034694785.1 Agrenia bidenticulata
CGCCCGCCAAAAACGACACAAAAATTAGCTTTATTAACCTTATTGCAAAAACGTGTTGTAAAAATGATTTTGATTGGCTAAAAAATACATAAAAAACATAACGGGCATAAGTCTAAAGAAACGCATTTTATCAATTTTTAATCTTTTTTAGAGACACGATCGTTCATTTTACGAACGATTGCGATCACATAGAAAAAACGCTCGCAATGAACACGTGTTTTTTGTAAAAAGCAACGCCCAAAGTTTTTAGATTATATTTTGCTTTATTTATGCATAAAGTTGCAGAGAGACTACTTTATAGTGCACCCAGTGCTAAATAATATAATCAGACTCAATAAAATAAAAAAATTTTTTTTTATCAAAGTTGTCAGCGCTCTGCACTGCACCAAAGCGTACCAGCTCCATATGCATATAACGGCGCAGGCGCATCGACACGCATTGTGCCAACCGCACAACATCTCAGTGCAGAGATTTTTAGTTGCGATAGAATGTAATTGTAGAACAATGGTGCGCCTTATTACAAAAACTTCAATACAGATTTGCTCTATGCTTGCGTAAATACAAAAAATATTACAAAAAAAACTAATCAAAAGACAGAAACATACCTCCTCCGTGCAAAAATAAGAGTTCGGACTGATTTTAATGGCTTAAAAAAATTTAAAACTACAGTATATAATAGATAAACTACAAAGAATACGCGAAATGCACTATTTATTTGTGGATTATGCAAACTAAAATTACTGCAACTTTACTAATTTTTGAAAATTTAAGCAAAAAAAATATGTCAGTCAGTATTATATCTTGATAAATATTTATAAGCGTAAGCAATCGACAGCGCGCAAAGCTTACTTTGTTAATTTTGCGCTAATTGACTGGCAGGGGTAAAAAATAGGTAATGCGTAAAATTGCTGACCGAATTTTTTAACGATGTGTTTTTTAGACTAACCAAGTCAAAAAATTTTTGAATTTTTATATTATATAGATTATTGTGGTATTTTGTAGTTTAGTCCCTTGCCTTCAATTTCAGGCGTAAAGTTTGTATGCAAATACAAAGTTTTAATATAAAAAATGCATAAATGATACTAGTATTGCGTAAAAGAGCTGTAAACTATAACGTAAAACACTACCGCAAAGCGTAAACCTATGCATCTAACCTTGAACTACATCATCACAGATGCAAAGGAAAAAGAATGCAGGTAAATAAACTTGTTTTACATTACTCGTTTGTATGTAGTTTTTTGGATGGCATATTTGAATTTAGTTTAGTTTTTTATACCATCTTTCATTCCCACCTTTAAATTGGACAACGTTTTCTCCGCCCCGATAGAAGAAGGCGTCTAAACTAGATTCAACAATTAAAATTGTTATATAAATGCTTTGATTATGTTTTGACTTATTAAGTCCAAAAACACATCTTTAAAAATTTCATGTCAGTCAATTATACGCATTTATTTATTTGTACCCCTGCCAGTCAATTCTGCGCACTACAAATTTTTTAAAACTGTATATAAAAAAATAACAGCATTATAGTAAGATAAAAATTCGTAAATGTAAGCAAACTATCTGTTTATTGCAATTTTCCTTTAGTTTTCATCCATTTCGGAATCTTATTTTTGAACGTTTTTTTAGCCGAAAACAGGAACCTTGTTGCTAAACAGAAAAAGTAAGTAAAAACATGCATGATTGCCTGTCAAGCCTTCATAAAAGTGTAAAAATATATGCCCATGTAACCATAATAAGCAAACGTTTGCTTTCTAACAGGCACTTTGTACCTTAAAGCCAGCGGTTAGCACGTTGTTTTTGCTATTGTCTAACATATATGTACCCTTCGCCGTATGTATACTTGCTGAGACTAAGTTGTATAACTTATATTTTTATCTTAACAATTTATCTGAATAATACCAGGTTTTGTATTTAGCCAGCTTGTATGCAATAATAGTTAAGGAGTGCGGCGTCGGAGTAGATGTTAGGGCTTTCAACTCCGGGTACCCTTGTTATAGATATTTCTATTTTTTTTTGTAGGCCAACCATGTTTTTTTAAGCAGCAAAATATGTATTATGAGCGGCTACAAGAAAAAAAAATACCACCTGTTACAATTAAAGGCTTTTATGCATATAAAAATGCATTAAATTATTCTTAAACTTTTTCAATGCTAGTAATTTATTTTTAGCTAGGGAGTAATAGTTAAATATGCAGATGCAATAAAAAATAGAAAAACTGCAGACAAACAAAAAAAAAACACATACGCAAAGTTATTTACTAAACAAATAGGGTACTAGCAAAATAAAAATGATGTTGATACTGTTTAAACTACAAAATCAATAAAGCTATATAATTGTTACTTTTCATCAATTTTTAATGCGGAAATAATAAATACCAAGCATTTGTAACAGGAAAACAGCAGTTAAATAAGATTCTTTTGTTATATTACATACTTTGTTAAGTTTATTTTAAATCGTGTGACTATGGGTCTCATTTTTAAAAGCAAAATAGGATATAACACATTAAAAAGTCTGTACAGGTACAAAAACATATACAAACGTAAAAAATGACGAATGCCACTAACAAACACAAAGCTATTATGTAAACCTGTTGATTCCCTGCGGTGCATAAAACAGAAAAATAAAAAGTAGAATGCTATTTAGTTCGACACATAAAATGCAACGATTAAATGCATTTGTTGTGTTTCTATTGTAGCTTTCAATCTTTTAAAGTTTTTTTTGTGTAATTAGCAATTTGAAGAGCTATTAAAACGCAACGAAGCAAATGGCATTTGAGGCATGCAAATAACTTCTTTTAAATTGCATATAAATTGACATTGCGAGTAAATAATAACATTATTTGTTAGTAAAATCTGATTGATTAGAAAATCTAATTTTCTTTCAGATAATACAATTTCTACATAATACTTGTATGTTATGGAAAACATCACAGTTACAGATAATAAATCTTCTGTTTGTGACTTTTACGTTTGAACAAAGAGCGACGCATTTTTATGTCTTGCAAGAGCCTAAATATGTGCTGTCGTTATGGTTTTTATATTGTTTTGTTTTAATTCATATAAGTATGGCATAGTTTTTAATATATCTGCTTGTATTCTTACACTTGTTTGCATTAATTTTGTATATTAGGCACTTACAACATTAAAATATGCGAGGAATTTTGAGGCGCTGTCATAAAATACTGACCATAGCGTAATAAACCACATTTTTAATCGTATTATTTCAGCACAACTAAAGTTAAAAACTAATACAAAAAGTTTAAAAGAAAACAGCAACGCGGGCACTATTTTGTTTTTCCGAATTAATTAATGTTATATTTGCGCATATAAAGTATACAAAAAATAATTTTTATACATGCATTTTTATTTGTTTCTCAGAAAAAAAAACTATAAACACTTTTACATAGCAAATTTGTTTTATGTGATCAATTAGTTTTTTTTACAAAACGATGTGCAAATACAGACGGTAAAAGAATTTTGCCGTATATTGCTATTAGAAAAAATGCATTTCGCCAATTTTCTTAAAAACAGAACACTTAAACCAGATTGTTATTCAAATATAATACTAAAGACAATTTTTTTTTTTGCCCATTTACTTTCAGCCAAACCAAACCTTACAGCTGTTCTAACAAAACTTCAATAAATAACTCTGCAAGTGTGCTTGCCAAGCAAACCCAAAATAACCGGAAAAAGTAGGTTAAGTAATCTTTTTATAACTTTATACGTAATATTTAGATCAAAATACTATATATGTCAATTCGTAAATGCTTGAAATATTGTAGTCGACTGCATAAGAACACTATCGTATTCTTCATCTTTTATAGCCTATAGGAATTATTTTACATATAGAAAATACCCGGGTTCATACCCGGGTATTTGAAAATCACAAATTATCGATTCCTCAATTTTTTTATACCCAGGTATTTAAAAGCTCTAGCTGACGTTAGATTATGTAAGCAAAGTTTTTAATAAGGAATGGTTTTCTGGATTCGGAGTCTGAGTTGTTAAAATTACACTTTCAACTCCAAGAATTTTGATCCGCGAAAAAAAAAAGTTTTTTGGTTCATTATAAGAAAAAGAATGTTAAATATATTTTCATAAGTATAAAATTGGTATAAAATGCAGATTATTAAGCTTTTATTGTATATCATTACCAGCATTTTACAAGACAATATCTTTTTATTTCTAGTGTAAGCATGGTTTAAAATCATTATAAACTGCTAAATAAATCTGATACTTTGTTTTTCTATAAGCTGAACTAGTGTAGCATAGCATAGTTTACTTCTAATTGCAATAAAAAATAAGTATCGGAGTCGACGTCATCCTCTGGCCCATATTTAGAATGCCGGCATAGTGCCGTTTACCGTATGTGTCGATAAGAAGCGACGGCGCAGCTTTGGTACTAATAATCGGTTTTACAATTTGTGTTCATATGTTTTGTGTCAATTCATGTTTGTTTGTTTTTTTATTTTGCAAATTTTTTGGCAAAAAAAAAATATTCGGCCTGCGGTTACATATGTATTTCTACATGCATTCATACTGTAATATTTATGTGCATGCATGCGTAAATGCATTTACATAATGTTTTTTTTTTAGTTTAGTAAGTTTTGTGTATATAGGTTGTTGTCAATGATATTTTTTAAATATTATACTTCTCAAATTAGACTACATAACAGCTTCTTGTACAAAATATTTATGTCTATGCCTTTTAAAACTTACAAAATAATTAAAATTTACGAAAAAGCAAAGATTGCGTATCAACGCGTATAAATTAATACAAAAAAAACATAACTATGTTTTTTTGGCTGTCAATATAACTATGTAATTTTCCAGATGCAATTTTAGGCGAAACATGCATAGAAAAGTAAGCAAGTTATCATCAGAAAAATTGGTGTCTGGATATAAATTAAAATATTTAAAAATTCTTAATATGCTACTCGTAATAGTATTATAAGTAAAGTGGCGAGCTGCGAAAAAAAATAAAAGAGGAAGCTGCTTTTTTTTATCGACTAAATGCAAAATTTATAATTTTACATAAAACCCAAAGAAAAACTAAAATTTTTTTTAACAAAAAAACCTGTATCTACTTTTAAAAACCCCGACCTCTACATTTGTACTTCCTTCTAACTAAGGTGGGCAAAATTATTTCAATGGAAGTGCTGCAGCGCCCCTTCATCGACCTCCTAATACGCCACTGTATCAGTATATAGCTTAAAGTTATATGACAACATCATGTGCTGCTTTTTGCGGTTAAAACGTGGTCTTTAGAAATTTACTTTTTCAGACAAGTTCACTATAAAGTTATTAATATAGTAAACTAACCTTTTAAGAATTTAAATCAACACGCATATTTTTAGATTACGGAAAATGCATGCCTTTTATAGAAAATTGCATATATGCAGTATGATTTTTTACATAAAAAGGTATTAGACTATCTTAAAGTTGTTCAGTAATTTTATATCGACAATGTTATCTGCAAAGACAGCTATAAAAACTTCTTATAAGTTTGTAATTATAAAAAGCAAAATTTTTCGCTTAAAAAAGGGCATAAAAATTTGTTAAACGCATTATAATATGGAAAATTTTTGTTTTTTTCTCGGATTATTACAACAATGTGCAAAGTTTTTCTAGGTCGTCTTTTTGACGACATGAAAAGTTATGCGCGTAACATCGCAAAATGCAAAAAAGTGCGCACTGTCACCTCAATGATACGGTGCGCTTTTTCGGTGCGTTATGACATCTCGGGTTTTTTCTACGCAAACCCACATTATCTATTAATAATAACTATCTTATCGTTGATTTTAAGACACAAAAAAAAAAGTATGTTAAAAATAACTTTTTTACTTTAGCCGATAAGCTTTTTTTTATGTATACATAAATTTTAAATTATCTTAATAGTAGTTATATAAAATATAGTAAACGACCACAAAGCAGAATAATGCCCACACAGCAGAAGGCATAGGAAACGGTATAGCTAAATACGAATGTAATACATAAAAACGTTTATCAATATTTTTCAATTTTTTTATACGTTTCCTTAATATTTTATAACTGTTGTTCCGTGTAAATTCACGAATTGACAAAATCTTATGGGCAATTTTTTATAAAAAAATAGATTGAAAAACATTAATGAACAAGTTTTCTTTTAATCATCCCTTTTGCACATTTGGTCCTAATTTCTGTAATATTTGTCAAAAAAAAAATGTCCGGGAAATATAAAGCCATAAAAAAAAGTATTCACTTAAAAAATATTTACGCTGTAATGTCACCAATTTATGTAAATTTCATGTGTAAAGAACGACCTGCTGCGAATAAAATACAAATATCTATGTAAAAAAAGTTTATCTTTGATCTGATATAAAAAAAACCTGGCGTCAAAGGCGGACTAACAAATTTACGGGCCCGAAGGGCACTTGTTTTAGAAAGGCCCTTCTCCTTTAGAGTAAATTTTTAGTGAAACAATGTGTACTTTGAAGAAGGCTTTATTTAGGTATTTTTAACAGATCATATGTTACGATTATTATAAAGTATCAGGAAAAATTATGAGAAGTATGCAAGGCATAAAAGCAGTATTTTTATCGGGTATTTTTCGCATCGGCCTATGTAAATTTTCATTAGCATTAAAAAAAAATAAAACTTTGCAATTTTGTTATAATATCTTTTAAATGATTTTTCTAAAAAAAAAGACTTTGCTTTTTTACTTTTTTTTGCTAGGTATGAAACTTTTTTTGTTTTAAAATTTAAATGCTTTTTTTCATACGGCAATATAAATTATTATTTTAATCTTTAATAAACCTGTATATATAAAATATTCTGATACAAATTCAAACAATATATTAAGTATAAATGCCAAGAAAAAGATTTATTTTTGTTTTCCTCTTACGCAAGAAACGCTAAGTTTGCAAAAATATTATCTAAACGGTTATAACATGGTAAGTGACGAGCTAAGATGCGCAGGTGGTTTTGCATCAACACCTTCTTAATATACTGTATTATCTTTATTGTGCTTTTATCAAAAAAAAACATCTTGTGCATAAAAATTTGATTTAAACCTTTAGTTATTAGTTGTCTCTGCACAAATGACTGCATAAGTTGCATTTTTTGTACTTTTAACAGACTATTATACACTGCATACGCACGTATTCTGTACATAGTTTTTTTAATCGATGCATTTTCTACCAGACTCAAAAAAAAAATAGCATTACCAAAAGTTTGAAAAAAACAAGGCAACCAAAGCAATCATTTTTGTTGCTGTTTTTAATATATATTGATCTCGATAGATTACATTTAGTTTTTATTATAAAAAATTGTTTGAGTCGTGTAAATTTTGACATATATGTACATTTTATAGTTGATATACGGCTTCAAACATTACAAATACGTTTGTTTATCTGCAAAAAGCGCAAAATGTAATTTTTGTAATTCCATACTATTAGGAATAATTACAGTATAAAAACATGTTTTATTCTAAACTAAGGTTTGACATGTACTTGTAAACAGAAAATACGGTTTTACAGTACAATTTATATAAAAAAAACTACAAACGCAAAAGGATTAAGATTGCCCCCGTATTTTTATATCTTTTATAAAACTCGTTATTGATTTCATTTAGGTTTTTATTTATAAGTATACTTTTGCCATTTTAGATTGTTTGCGTACACATTTTTGTTTCTTATGTGTTATTAAATGCATATTTTCATTTTTATGGATAAAAAATTACGGCTATTTATTTTGATAACCGAAGTAAAGTACACACACCAGTAAGTTTACCACTGAATATTAATCATGTTTTCATATAATGGAATTTTAGTTTACAAAATGCAAATCAAAATTATAGAAAAAATATATTTCAGACTATATTATAAATAAATTTGCAAAACCTAAACTTTTCATTAACATATTAGTAAGATTTTTTTTTTCAAATACGTTTGTAGAACTTTCAATTTTTATCTTTTTGGGGCCCCCAAGCCGGGTGCCCCGGGGCACATGCCCCCAGTGCTCTTCGTTAGTCCGTTTCTGCCTGGCGTTTTAATAACTTTGTATATTTTTGTTTTTTTGATATTTAAAGATAATCAAAAATCGTACTTACATTTAAAGTTACTCTGTGAATTTATTGCGGATTTAAAAGTCATCACCTGCATAATATCTTCAGATTGTTTTGTACTTCAATGATGTATGGCTTTGTTTTATGTTTCTTGTGTGTATTGTGTTCCCTGATTTAGACTATTAAAAATCCATGGGTATTGAATATTATTTATCATTTTGGATAATTTTACGAACCTTTGGGTTTTGCAACACACCCGACGATATATATAAAGTATTGTTTAAGTTACGTGCAGGTATTTTTATTATTTTTTGGTATTCTGTTCAGATTGAATTATATTGGTGTTTTTTTATCCTTGGGTATAGATTGCCTATGGGTATAAAATAACATAGAAGTTTACTAGAGCCTGGCATTTATAACGAAACACCTGTATGCAACTATCATCAGGTACCTAAAAAAACCTGCCATAAATGTTCTTACATATTTTGTACATGTATTTCGAGGTAACTTGACACTGACATATTAGAAATTTGTACAGTGTTTTTTTGTCCTAATATTTGTTTGATATCACTTTTTATAGCGCATTTATATCGATCACACTTTTTTGAGACATATTTTTCACTAATAGTTGCGATAACATCTTGTACTGAAAATTTTGGTTTGCTAAATTTTTCAGATAAATTTGTTTAGAAAATTCTGTTCAGGGCACTTTTTCGGCATTATTTAGTCTAAAAATCTTGTCAAGATATTTTTTTATAACATTTTTTCAGGTAATTTTGTCGTTCACGAGATCAATATATTAAAAAAAAAAAATACTACGAATGTAAAATTAACCACTCACAAATTTTTAAACCCTTTATTATAGATTTGTCCGCCCTTTAAACCATAAATTATGGGTTTTTTGTATATTTAATCTAAGCTAAAAGTCACCCAAATGTATCAATAAGTGTATTGACAACCATTTATACTGCTCTGTTTTTTTGTACTGCTTTAATGTAATTTTTTTGCAATATTGATGTTTTTATTACTGAACGGATCTGATTGCATATAAATACCTTTAAAAACTCTTTTTTTTTTATAATCTGCCAAGTTGTTTTGTCCCGTAAAAGCCAAACCTTTTATGTTCTATTAAATGTGAAAACAAAAGTTATTTATAGTACTTGCAAAGTCAATTATTAGTAAATTATAAAAAAAAATTTCGTATCTATCAATAAACTTTGTCGATTTTCTGCGTTCAATTTTTACGTAAAAAAAACAAATAAAAAAACTAAACCAAAAACAAATATATTTTATTCACAATATTGCTACTCAATAATTTTTTTTTATTGACACTATACCCTTAAATCAACTTATGGAGTGCTCAAAAAAGCTTCCTATATAAAAATTCCAATAAAAAGATATATTAAAATTTGTCTCTATAAAAAAGATTGAGGATGTTGCACTTGAGCAAAAATCCTTTATAAAAAAAATCATTAAAATATAAATTTATCACAAAAAAATACAATGTAAAAACTTCTTCACATGAACATTTGAACCCTTAATAATGCAAAAAAAAATTACCCATAAGAAGTAAATATATCCACACGCCTTCAGTATTCTAGGATTGACTAATACTGTGTACCCGCATATGTAACCTGTCAGAAAAAACTTTAACGATGGCTTTTTTACGCTCACTATATGATTCGAAAGGGTGTCCTAGAACTGCTTGATTTTTCCAAAAATATACTATGAGAAAACACTTAATACAGCATAGTTTGCATTGGTATAAACAAAATTTTATCAAATTATTAATAACCCAACAAAAGTATTTTTTATGTAAAAATACGTAATAAATTAGCAGTTTTGTATTTTTAAATGCATGTTATCTACAATATGTCAGTCGTATGGTAAATATAACTGTAATATCTTTTATAATAAACAGGTCGATAAAACTATTTTTTATTCATCTTAATAAAGATATTTGATTTTTTGTAAAAAAGCTGCTGACTAAAAACCTATAATATACAAAACCTGTAGATAGAATAATTTGTCGATTTTTAAAACATTTTTTAGTTTTATGGTTTGTTTTTCACAAAAAAATTAAATTTTTTTCTTTTTGAACAAACTATACCTTATGAATTTTTACGCGGTCAGACTAACTATTTATATACTAGATTACGGTTTTCTTTTTTCTTATTCAGTCTAGTCTGTGTTAGCTCAAAAGAATACAATATATAAAAGCAAAAATTACTATGATTTTTTGCAAGTAATAGGCAACACTTTAGAAGAGATTATTTTTTATTATTACCATTTATTACTTTTTTACAGTAGACTCTTTTCATGACACTCTCCATCCATGATAAATGAGTTTTTTGGGGTAAATTGCATGCAAAAAAGCGGTTATGGTGATTTGCGTAGGACGAATGCAGTCATCAGCTATTTATCTCCAAAATAATTACACATTATATTTTTTTTTTCATATTTTTCTACAGAATTTATTTGTCGCGTAGGAATTCTATCCATGACACTTTTTGGATTTGACGATCGCAGTGTCATGAATGGAGGCTTTACTGTATATATGCTTTTTAAAAACATTTTGTCATGTAGTATAGGTGTAGATTCATGCATAACTGGGTCGAACTTACACCAAAAAATATTATTAGTTTAGTTTTACATTTTTTATTTCAACTGAAATCTATATATAAGATTTAATTTTAGCTAAAAAAACATGAATCACTGTGGTTATCTGCAAAATATGGTATCATAACGTCTATTCTAGCACTTAATTTACACAAAAATATGTCACGCAGAATTAGCAAGTTGTGCTGTACTTTATAATCATTTTGCGCAGAAAAAGACTATCTTTACATTTTTTTGGTGCAATTTCTACCTTGTAGGGCTAAAAAGCACTCATCTAGATTTTTACCAATATATTTGTATATTTTTTGTTATACAAGAGCCTCTTATCAGTAGTGCTTTATAAATTTTTTTTCTGGGGGGGCTCAAAAAATATTGATTTTTTTTTGAATGTAATTTTATACATAAAACTTCAAAAAAAGCAATATAAAAAATTTTCCAGGGGGGGCGGGGGGGG
>JAQFYM010006886.1:0-11117 GCA_034694785.1 Agrenia bidenticulata
GTCCCTTCCAGCTAATAACCATATGTTCTTGGTAAACGGACCGGCAATGAAGACCCCTTCAGTTCAAAATGGAGTTGCCAGTACTAAAGTCCATTCTAAGATTAGCGACCCTGAGATTCCAATGTATCAGAAAAACAAAAACTCGGAAAAAGTGAAGCGGTCAGTTTTTGCTGCCTAAGGTATTACAGATATTACAATCCATCAATTTAAGAATTTTCGTGATAATATTTTAATACATTTAGTTTACTGTAAGAGGTAGTGGAATTATTTTTAGCTAAAATCTAAGTCATACATGTTTTAATATTTAATAATAGAATCTTCGTTATTTATAAATTATTGATAGTGCAGATGCACGGAGGACTTATACCAATTACAAATATTAATTGTCTGCTTTGTAAATCAGACAATTTTCTGATATTTAAAATTATGTTTTAAATAAAAAACTTCTAAACTATTTCTTGAAATCTGGGAGAGACTAACTGATTGAATATTTGTGTTCCGGTCCTAATTCTAGGCCCAGAATAGTTATGGTGGAAAATCAATATCAGCGATTGGAATAATCATAGACTATATTTAGATAATCATAGATCATATCTTCGTGGCTGCGGGAAGAAGCTGTTGTTATCCCTTTACGTGTGAAAATCGTCAAAACATGCTCAATAATGTTCAAAATTTAATCACCGTTCAGCGGGATTAGTTCAGTATGTTTTCTATAATTATTTTCCAGTAGGATTCATCCTTTTAACCATTGTGTGAATTTCATCAAGTTGAATTATCCCGTCGGAATTTTTGTCTAGCATTTTAATCAACATCTCCGCATCAATTGTTTGACCTGACCTTTCTGCCATGGATTTTGCTACCACTTCAACCTCGGGCTGTACATTGGAAAATTTGTAACATTATACCGATTGCATTCTGATACATAAAAGTCCGTCAGCTTTTATGACACTGATAGACAAGTTATGAGTATTGTTTACCCTTGAGAGTTGACCATCTCCGTCTGTGTCCATCTCAGCAAAAGCCTGGGATGACTTTTCTTGCTGTAGCTTTTCGAGGTCTTCTGAAATCCCCATCATTTCTACCTCGGAAACTTTTCCATCTTCATCTTTGTCCAATTTATTAAATGCCTCCTCTATCTCATTGTCCTTAGGGGTCGGGGTCTTCATTTTCAGAGTCATGGTCTTCATATGAACTTCGAATTCTGCCTGGAATAAACATTATTATCAGTATGAGTAATTCAGTGGTTGAATTTTACTGTTGTCCAAGTATAAATACAATATATATAAAACCTCGGATAAATAGCCATCTACGTCCAGATCGGCATTTCGAAACAGCTCCTGTAAGTTTTGTGTCACATCTTTGGGCCTTGGGGGCAAAATAGTTTGGAATTCTGGATACGTGACTTCTCCATTTTGGTCTCTATCAATCGCAGTAAAAATTGCTTCTTTCTGCTCTAGGCTCATCATTTGAGCTCGTTTATTCTCTGGCCGGGCCATTGATTTCAGAAGTTCTTTCTGTTTCAACAATATAAATATAATATGAAAGAGTCAAGTGATTCATATAGAAAATTCAGATCTCCTATAAGCAACCTTATTCAATCCATTGCTGACATCCTCGTCATTCTCCAAAAACATTTTTACTGACCCTTCAATAACCTTCTTTACTTCCACTGGGGCCAAAAAGTCAAGTGTCTTGAAGGGGCTGAGTACATCTTGGTAATCTTGCTGGAGTTTCCCAAGGATTTCAAAGTACCCTAATATTGTGAGCACGTTTCCGGCGTATTCTTCAAGGATTTTTGATTTGTCTGAGATTTCTCGGGGTTCTAGGAATGCTTGAATCTCTTCCTTTATGCAATCAAAGTACAAACGTAATAAAATAAAGTAGATATTCCTTTTTACCCCCTTCATACTTGATATATTTTCTCTTGTGAAGTTACCTCTGACAAATTCCCGTCATCGTTCTTATCAATTGTCGAGAAACTGTCTAGTGCATTCTTAACAACTTGGGCTGGGGGATTATTCACAGAAACGTCCATAACGTGATTAACAATCAGTTCCGCCTCTAGTCGTTGTAACCCTTGCGTATTTTGGTCCATAAAAGCCTTTATTCTGTCCTTAAAGGAAATAAATCAATCAAATGTATGCTTGAATAGTATTATAATTTATTTTAACTTTGATTATGGTCATGTTTCAACATTTAAAACCTTCGAGTATTCTTCATCTTTTGAGTGTTCTTCTGTCCACACATTGTGTGTCTCTTCATTATCTACTAAATAATTTTGATTAAACTATGGACTAGACTTTTCTCATGTTTAATTCATTGGAATAAGTTACAATTACCACAAACTTGACTACCATCTGGCATCCAAGAGCACTGCTCCTCTGAGTGCGAACAGAAAATTGTGCTTATTAATAGAATAGTTGCAATTGAAACAACTGTCGATATAGGCTTCATTTTAGATTTTATAAAATTTTCTGATTTAAACACCAAATTCAAATTTAAAAATATTAAAAATACGTGTTCACGAACGAAACGTGGACCAAAATATGTTTGAAATAATAATTTTTGAGCCCGAAACCTGCAGACTACATATCACTGTCTGACACATTAAAAAGAGCTTGAAGTTCTAATCATATCTGCAGTTGACAGTGTAGCACACAATTGATGATGAATGTACTTTTGAACTGAAAGATAAGGTAGAGCTGCCTCAATCCCAAGTAATTATTATTTTATCTCAGGACTACCTATATTATTTACAAAGCCAACTCTGTTTCCCCAAATCATTCCATAGTGGATTTATATTATGATTTATATCAACTTAGATTGGCCTATATAACTTATACGTATGCAAACATAAGTGTGAGTAGTAAACAAGAGATATAAAGTGAGATTTAAATAAATGTTTCCAATTATATCTGGAATTACAATTTTTCTTTCAAAAAAGTTTATTGATTCAACCCTTGTCCAAATTCTCTTTTGTAAATCAGGAGCTCGCTGCAGAAGGTAATTTCATAGTACACACATAACATATTTCCACAGGTTTACATATTTTAATACGAGTATAGTTGATACAGCAAACTATAGAACCATGTAATTTTTTTTGGTACGTGTTAATAGGGACTTCACAACCAAGTCTCGTTGCTCTCTGGCTTCAGCATTAGTCAGAGTGAGGAGAATGCATCGAGCTTGTTAAAATCCGCCTCCGTCGTGATATTCACATTAACACTTGAGTTCTTGAGGTGAGGGTTATTCTTACACATCGCGTACGACTTCAGCTTCTCTATCTGAGTTGCCATCTTCGTTAGCTCTTCCTATAATTTTCCACCATGTCTTATAAATAGGATCGGAAATTGATCTTCGGGAGGCGGAGAAAGTTAATTAATTAAAGTTTCCAGTACGAACCTTCAATTGCTGATTCTCTTCTGCCAAGTCAAGGGTCTCGTGCCCGAATCCGTTCGCGGAGGTTGGAATGTCTTTCATATCTTTGGAATCACCTCGTAGGACGCTGAGGAGCTGGAGTCAATGCAAAAACGAATTATAGTTACGATCAAATCAGACCACACAAAACGCTGTGGTTGATCAGTCGGTTTTTTTAGAAAAATTACTTACCTTACTACCAAAAACAAGGGCGATTGTAATAGTCGTGCTAAGCTGTGTTCGTACAAATGCCAAAAAGTACTTCATATCAGGCCCAGCCTGAGGTAGGATGAATAAGCTGTAATTTTAAACACAAAATATCTAGATAAAAATCTCGTTTCAACCCGGGTAATCTTTCCCCTTCAAAATCTCTCCCTTACTGAAGTGTGACCATGAGGAAATTTGTGAAAGCGATGTTGTATATCGAGTAGGAAATAAACTGTGCGTCTGGATTTTCTCGAATCCTCCAGCAAATCCAAACACCATAACCT
Organism: Agrenia bidenticulata; assembly: GCA_034694785.1. Classification (NCBI taxonomy): domain Eukaryota; kingdom Metazoa; phylum Arthropoda; class Collembola; order Entomobryomorpha; family Isotomidae; genus Agrenia; species Agrenia bidenticulata. Next base: position 3,909 of record JAQFYM010006886.1, read on the forward strand.
AGGAAGATGACCTCCCCAATTGCCAAAGCATGATCCCACCTACACAAAACATCATATCTTATATGCCACCATTAAAATTCCAAATTTCCGACAAGATGCGAGAAATTACCAGTTGTACACGCATTGGTAAAACTTTAGATCATTTGTGGTAGCCATGGGCTCAATACTCGGTGGGTCACTGATTGTCCATGCGAACAGGTACAGAAGCATTACTACCATTATGGGACTCATCCAGTGGAGCAGATGCTTTTCCGTGAGTTTTATTTTGTGGGCTGATTTGACTCGGAATGTCAGGTAGACACTGCAATTTAGCACAAAATTATGATGTTTTAAATTACTAATCTTTAATATTTGCACCAAGATATTACCGGCAGAGTTTCATGTACAGTGCGCTATAAGTAATGCAAAAGCCCAAGTGTCTCGTCCACTTAACAGCCACGCATGTTGCTTGATTAAGCACAGGGAACAGGGCGATCATCTGTAACAACGATTAGCGTCATGAAATTACAAATCAGTAAGTTTTACTTGTTAGATGACTGAATTATTAATATCCAAAATGAATCAACCTTACCTCAGAATACATAATAACACACCCAAGCAAGGTGATACAGTGGAACAAAGGCGAGGAAGACTTGAGAACTGGAGTCTTGCGGAATTTATAGGTGACGAATACAAGGACCACGGACCCTACCGAGCAGATCACGGATATGCAAACGATGACCAACCTAGATGTTATAAGGGACAGTCTCTTTGTGAGGTTCATGGATTTTAAATATCGCTAAGTTTTATTTCCTATGAGGAAATCATGTATGGGTTGCTCATGCATACCGAAAGGCCCAGCTAATTGGAGCTAGACAAGAGACGCCCTCATTACAGCCTTCGCACCCATCAGGACATTCCTTGCAGGTGACGATGTCCTGGTACATGACGGAGTCGTTCCCATTCGTTTTGTTCTCCCGCATTGTAACCCAAGCGGCTGGATGGAATATTGATTAATTAATCAATTACTACTCTTACGTGATAAACCAACTGTTCACCATTGACTTTTAAGGTAGTGAGAGTGAGCAGTGAAAGAGTCTGATTGACAGAGAGTTAATGAATTATTAATTAAATTACCCTCAGCGATGGCACCCGCAATCGTGTTATTCAGCATTTTGTTGTAAGCATACATGTTTTTTGTACATTTGCACTCGTAGCTCCCTAGCCTCCAGGGATGTCCTTTGATGAAGTGACACTGAATTTCAATGAATATTACATTTTCTTAGGCAAAGGACTTGAATTTTTAATGATATTGGGGTTGAATTTAGGCTAGGATTTGTTTTGATTGAGCCTATTGATTCACTTGGTAAATAGGGAAAGAGCGAATGCTAACAAGGACATGAGTTTGAGTGGAGTAAGTAATTACGAATTGAAGACACCACATACAGTTGCGTGACGAAGGTGTTTACAATTCAAACTAGTTGGACATAAGCCGGGGAAAGTGTAATAATTCAGAATCGCAAGTTCAAAGGTCAAGGGAATCATAATAAATGAATTGAGCTTACAGTGCTAGTTCCCCTGAGCCTGTCACACTTATGAGTGTCACGTAAATAGTGGAGTGGATTGTGCTTCATGTCCATCTCCCTTTCTTTCTCGCTATTGAAACCACATTGGTTAATTTCGAAATGCGACATGTCCAAATCCAGACTGAGCTCTCCGAACTCCTCGACAGTGCTGTGGAGCAATTAGTAGGTTCAAAAGAGTGGGCCTATTATTAATTACACTCCAGGCCAGGCACACACACACACCACCACCATCACAATGAAATGAGCAATATTAATTAAAAGACTCACCTATCCCTAAGATGAATAGGGAACCAGGCCGTGTAGGACGCAAACCAAGCATTGTTCAGATTATTATTATTATTATCATTATTATTTTTATTATTATTATTGCGAATCACAGATTGTCTCTTGCTACGTGGGCTATCATTTTCTAAAGTAACTTCGGCATCTTCCCCAGGAGAACTCCTTATTATTAATTCGTTTTCAGACAAAACCTTTCGATGCTTGGCACTCGAGCAGTTAAAATAGGGCCAAGACCAATACGAGCCTCCGTTCATTCCCACGTCCATGAGTTTGTTTTTGTGATAAGTTGACTGGGGGTTGGACCCTTGATTTAAAAACTTTGAGTGATCGAAAGCAGAATTAGGATTGAAGAACCATGGCTTCCTTAGTAGCTCTGTATTTTTTTCCCGAGTCTTGGTCAAGTTGTCTATAGAACTGGTTTTGAGGGTATAAATCGTTTGTTCTGTAGCCTTCGACGTGTAAATTAAAAGACGGAGGTCCTTTATGTCATACGCTTCCTTGACGGTTTCCAAAGTATACTTGTACACTTCTTGTTCCTCTCTCTCTGTAAATAGTAAAATATTTAGCCGTTTACAGTTCCATCGTTTACAAGGCTAGCGACTTAAGCCTGAGCCTGCAGAATATAATCCTCTTTCCGCTCTATTATTATTTAATCGAACCGATATCAATCATGATACAGTTAATCACTGAAAGTGTACTAGACTTCTGTACACAAACTTTACTTGATAAATGGAACACGGAGGTAGGAGGTGTCATTTACGTACCAACTTCTTTTCTATTTCTTATTCGCGTTTCGTACTTCTTGAGTTTGTACAAGAAGGAGACGATGAGGTCGACTTTCTCCATGATCACGTTGGCAAACTCGGTGGACAGGTTGACATCCCTCATCATTTCATATTCATGATTCCCCATGCACCCCTCACTCATCAAACCGGTTGACAACTCCTCGATCTTACGGAGCTTCTTAGATCTCTCATCCAGCTCCTTCATTGTCTCCTGAAAATTCATTGGAAATCCGTTAGTTGAACCTATAGGATTAACCGTCTCTAGAAAAAGTCGGTTTGTTAATTGGACATTAGTGATTGATTGCCTCTTTCGGAAGAGAGTGCCTTCCGCTAAATGCTATTTTATGCTGAGATCACCGCTGTATTTGTCAATCCGTTTAATTATACTCTATGGGCACAAAAGGTAATTAACTTGAGTGGATGGAATAACTCAGTTTATGACTCGAGTTCTCAGTCTTCTCAGACACTTCAGTCGTCTTCTGTGGTAATACTTTGCTTAAGGTAAAGAGTAGGGCAATTATTTTCATTTCTTAATTTATAATTCAGCTCCAGTGTCTGTGAGATTGTGAATTATTCAACCGTTTTAAAATGGGAATTTGGGATGAGATCTTATTCTCAGTGGACCTTGTTTTGCAAGTCAATTTTCTTATTAAATTATGGCACTGAGCATCTTTGTACTTGGAATTTGATCTTTATTGTTTTAAGAGTAAAATTCATTCAAATATTTATATTTTGATTTTGAGTTGCGCATGGCTGGACAGGGCCATTGTAGGGTTTGATTAATTAATTAAGAATTTATTCTAATCACTATTCATCTACTATCAACCCACTCATCATCAATTATAATTCTTCATATTAATAAAAATGTCAAATACTTGAGCATACTATTTGATTTACCATCATCTGTCACTATTGAATGAACCATTATTGTGTATTTAGTTCCAGACTGTTATGTCTGGCCACATTTGTCTCCATACGAATTTTCTTGGGGAAAATTATACGAAAAAATTTTTGAATGTGAAGAACGACCATGACTGATGAATAATAATGTATTAGTAGGAAGTTATGAAAATATTTTTAAAAGGAATTTAAGATTTAAGTTTGAAAAAAATATTTGACTAGGAGGACTTGAGAAGGACGATGACTGATGATGATGAATATTAGTACGGTGTTATTAGGATAAGATTAGGAATTATTAGTCGAAATAGTAGTAGCTTTATATATGTGTATGACATTACCTATTGAAATTTAACTATTTATTTTTTCTACTCATGAAAATACTTGATTAAACTTAATGAACAGCATACAATGTTTACTTTTGTAACTTAAATTAAGGAGGGCTCTTCTGATACCGTCTTTTGGTCTTTTGAAATCATTTTAAGTTTTTATTCCACCTATTATTAGTTGTAAGATCTACGTTAGCTATTTTGACCAGGTCTTATGAGTAATGGTCATGAAACCCTTCAATACATACATACATACGTTAGCTATTATTTTGCGACAGACCAGACCTGGGGGAGACCAGACTTATTTTGATTGACTGGTTGTATCGCAATAAAAACAAAGACTAAAAAAACAAACCAAACGATATTTAGTGTATTTTCTTTGCATTTCATAATCTCAGCGTCGGATAGTGTCATACTATCCGTCATCATGGCGCAATTCCTTAGGTATTTTTAAAGTATTTTCACAACTTCCTACTAACGCATTATATTCATCAGTCATGGTCGTTCTTCCATTCAATTTGTTTTTCGTATAAGAAAATTCGTATGGAGACATGTCATCCTAGACATATTTGTCGTCCCGTCTTGATAACACCATAGTTGATATTTACACCTTATTAAAACTAGCCAATACTTTTGCGGTTACTGTGATTCAATTTTTGATGCGGTTGTTTTATAATTGTTGGGAATTCAGACTAATCGATAAGAACCCACTGGTTCTATTTTACCCTAGAAAACGGTGTCATTATCTTCCGTTCTTTAACATCACCATTCCCCTTCTGTCCATCCTCAGAAACATGTGTGGAAGACGATTTAGCATTCCCTCTCAGAATAATGCCACCCCCCATATGTACAGACATAAGATATGAGAGATAAGCAAAGTATTATAATATCCTTCGTCACAAGATGTGCATTTGATTACACGATATTCAAGAGTGGCGTGAAGGAAAAAAGAAATGGTCGAAGAAAAGTGTCAGAAAGACGATGAAAAGCAGGAGCAGCCGGCCCTTTCTCACGACACGTCAACTGTCACCATCCATTTTTCATTACTTGATTAAATCGGTACAGGAGGTTGTTTAATGATAAGGAGGGTATAAAATCCAGCTAAGGCTCCTGCTTTTTTGATAGCTATAGCTATAGGCAAGGACTATATGTACTACAGGGACTTTTGTTAGGATCTTTCCAGGTTCTGATGTTGTGTAGCTGTATTTAATATAAGAATCATGTGTCCTGCGTGGAAAATCTGATGGCAAAATAAGCGGTAAGGTTTTGTACGTATGGAGTTGCATGTTGTATTTTTATCCACCTTGGGGAATGAACTCAAGTGTGAGATGATAATTTCTCAGCTCTTACGGACACAAAAGACGGGGACGTGCACAAATAACTATGAAGTGCTGCTTCTCTATGGATACAACTAGAATGAATGGTGGCCAAATGCCAGCTACTTTCTCCATACAATGATCGATGCATGAGCCGATGAACATACATGTGTTGAGGACTACTAAGCAAGCACGTTGCTTATTCAGTGTTTTCAAACTGCCTGAGTTGTTATTATTAGCTGATGAAATTCTTTAGACTAATTGTCTGAAAAGCCTTAAAAGGCTAACAGAGTTATGACTTATATAGTTCCTCAGTTGCTCGTGTGTTTTGTTATACTTTTTAAGTATATTTACATTATTTAATTTTTACATGGCGCAATTTCATGATGAATGCCGTTTTTTCTCGTAATTAAACTTTATACTGTTCTAGCACATTATTGACCTTAACTGTCGTTCTTAATTTGTGTGGCTCAAGAGTCAAATGGCTCAAGTACTAATTAAAGTGGAAAAGCGAGTTTTCACAATATTTAGAATTTTTTTTGCAATTCCTAGTATAATAGTTATAAGAAAACAATTCGTCGTTGACAGCCGCAGCTGAGTTTGGTATAATTCAGTACTAATTAAATACTCCACCGTCTTAAGTAAACTCCTGATGGGTTGGCTTTAGTAAAGTACTTTTGAAGTTTTTTATTATAACATAGCTACTCCTGTCTCTTGGCTTGTCCGAAAAAGGTTTGAGAAGCAGCCAAGCTTTTTTTGCACTATCAGGTTTATCGATTTTTCTTTCATTTCTCATCTCAAGATATATCTCATCCAGGTTTGAAGACAGGACTGGAAATGAAATATGAAAGGTCTTCACTTCAATTTATTCAGTAACAGGTAAAATCATGGGGAAAGAAGGAAAAGAAGTAGGAAAATTAATGAGAAGAATCCCCCCCCCCCCCACACTTACTTTGAAAGCCCTTGAAAATCAAATTGAGCCCGAAATTCTGGTAGGAAATGATCACACACGAAAAATTTCTCGTCTGTGGGAAATGATGAGTCTGACACTTTGAGACGAGATTATGATAAAGGTGATGGCCTAGTTTTATATAGTCCCACCATCGTGAGCAAAAAATGTGTGTATACCAATGCCTCAATGTACGAATCTCTCTTTTCATTTCATTCCAGAAGATATGATTACTATATTTCCTTGTTTCCCTAGCAAGCATTAGAAAATATCTATTAAATATTAAATATTGTATAGAAAAGAAGATTTTCAATCTTGTAAAGTTTTCCGAGCGCCTGTTACACATTTCAGCACACAGTGCATATCATCTATTAAAACATTCATTAGCAATTCCAAGACTTGTATACTTCCTACGATGTTCACCTACATGGCAACAACTTGGACTTCTAGAAGAATACGACACTCTATTACAATCAACACTTGCAAGTATAACAAATACGAACTTAATCGGAATGCTTCGATTCAGTCATCTTTACCGGTAAAAATGGGAGGCTTAGGTATTCGTCACACTGTTGATTTGGCTGTCCCAGCTTTCTTAGCTTCAGTACATGGCATTAGCGGGCTTACCTCCCTTATACTTCCATCATACATCCTACAAGAACCAGACAAATCCACAATTGAGGCGTTGGATTTATGGAAAACAAATCTAAACAAGCATTTCCTGAGGAAATGTTGAAAGGATTGCAAAGTTCATGGGAGATTCCTCTGTTTGAATCTAACAAATGTAATTTGTTAACAGAGTCTGTTACTCCTGAGGACAAAGCAAGACTTTTAGCATCTTCTCAAAAACAAGCCGGCGCTTGGCTAAATGCTTTACCTTCTCCTAGTCTTGGATTACATTTGGATAATGATTCCTTCCGGATAGCAGTGGCCCTACGCTTAGGTTAAAAGATTTGTCAGCCTCATAAATGTATTTGTGGAGTAGAAGTGAAACCAACCGGTCTTCATGGATTATGTTGTAAAAAAAGTAGAGGCAGAAGATCAAGACATGAATCCATAAATGACTTAATTAACCGTGCTTTATGC
>JAQFYM010006887.1:0-11117 GCA_034694785.1 Agrenia bidenticulata
TTGGAAACTGGTATTCCATCTTGCCTTAATGCCAATAACCACAGAAAAAGATCGAACTCTACTTCTTCTGGCAAAATAGAAGTTATGTCGCACGGTCTTAGTTTAGAAAGTCCTTTAGATTCATTTTTTAGGGATTTAGATTTTATTGTTTCTTCAATATTTTTCCATTTATACAACATCTTTCTTTTATTCTCATATGCAACAGTTCCATACACCACATCAGCAAAAATTTAGCAACTGTATCAGCTACTGTGTTATTTGTAAAGAAAGAAAGGCAATTTTTTTTGGATGAGAAAGTGTATGCTGTTCTTTTATATTTTTTGGCGAGAATTGCGTATTTTGTATTGAGGTTCTCCCTTTTGGACTATTTTCGATCATTTAAGGGTGTCGCCTATAAGAAAAATATAAAATGGAGGTTTATGATCCACATTTTTTTGACTGTCGGCCTTATGATATTGCCGCCTATAAGAAAGAACTTACGGTAGATGCGCATTTTTATGTTATAGTTAAGTGCCAAAAGCAGATAAGGGTTTAAAATAAAAAAAAAAAAAAACTCTTTATTAAACTTAAAAGAACCTATTCATGACCCGTCCATATTTTTTGCAATTTGAAAAAAAATGATTGTGATCTTTTTGAGCCGGTTCGGACTTCCTAGTAGCAATACGTATTTTTTTTGTTTATCAGCGTTATATTTTACAATAAAAAATGTAAGTTACAACATAACATTATTTCATACAATTTAAATGAAGATCTATTTTTAAAATTTTTTGTTTTTGAAAATATTTATTTATTGATAAAAAATATAAATAATATTATACTAATTTAGTTTGTTGGACTGTGTATGTACATGAAAAGAATATTTTAAAAAAAAAAAAACGTTTTAATTTCGTCTACGAGTCTTACTGTGGACGTTCTGTACGGACCAATATTTTATTATAAAATAATAAAAGTAAAAATTGCAGTTTAACTCTTAAAGCAATAATGACGGTTATTTCCGTCATGACAAAAAAACACTTTTTTAAAAAAATACTTATTCGCCGAAAAAAAATTTTTTGCATTTTTAAAAATTATCTAAATTTATAAAAACTGTAAAACCCGAAAAAAAGTCATGAACATCTCTATCTGCGTCATTAAACTGTAATTTAAATGTATTGTACTTTGTTATTCCAATCTAATAGTTTTCTTAACGACAGTTTAGTTATTTTTACACTTTTTTTTCAAAAAGTGTAAAACCGTTAAAACTCTCTTTAATCCTTGGTTTTTCTTTTTGCTTCAAGGTTTCCTTTATGTATCATTTAGAATTAGACAAATACTTAAAAACGTTACAATATGATTTTTTACGAAGGAAAATGTATGAATAAACATAAACAGTTTATATACAGACATCCGGGTTTTTTTCGGTAATTTTGTACATACTTATATGCGAATTAGAATGCTTTTTTATGACTTAACCAAAAAACTGTAGTTTGCAAGAAATCTTGCATTTATTATAGATTATAAATTGATTTTTTTTTCATACATGCAAAAATTTTAAAAAGTGTGTAAATGCAAATACAAAACTTATCGAACAAAAATTGTACACTATTCTTAATAGAACAGTGCGGTTTATTATGCAAATTTTTAGTTTATCGTGTGTAAAAAATCATTTTGCAAGTTGAATCTAATAAAACACAAAAAAAAAGTATAAAGGTATTAAACAAATGTGCAATGCATTTGTTTCTTATATTATCGGGACCTATTAAATAAGTTTTTTATGTTTAGATAGTTGTTTATAGCTTTAATTTTTATAAAGTTAACTACGGAAAATGTAGTATAAGCATTTTTTTGGCATCTTTATAAAATACAACACATTTTTTTGCATTTATAATAAAAACTACTTCTTTTTGCCGTTACAAAAATTCTAAGCCTATAAAAAATGTAATCTATAATAACTAATAGAAGAACATAGAGTTTAAACTCTAGATGTTAATCAATAAAAAACAAGCCCACAAATAACAATAGAAAAACAAAACAACAAAAAAACGTTACATGAGTGCGACAAAAAGTCCAAAAAATGTAAAATTATTTATAGTCACTGACACATACATGCAACAACAAGGTAAGCAAAATTATGAATGAAATTGCACATCTACATTAAAAAAACGACCCATTGCATTTTCAAGATAAATATTGGTTGCCTTTGTTTTATATATTGTTAATGTTTTTGTAATACTACATGCTAAAAACATGTAAAACTACATTTGCTACCAAAATCCCCAAAAACTGTTTTCTTTTTGCAACCTAAAATAAAAAACTTTTATACTGATATATCATATCTTTTGTATGTTTTTTAACATAAAAATTACCATAAAGGTGCAAAAAAAAAGTATAATAACTAATTTTTGCACTTAATGTATTTAATGTATAAATTCAAGCACCTTTTTCTAATTTTTACTTTAATGTAGAGCAAAAAAAACTTTGTAGTATTACTATGTTACGTAATTGTCGCTAGTATTACTAACATGACTAAAAACTATATGCATATACTGTAAAATACGAACTGCACGTCACTTTCTAACAATTATTGTTATTACTTTTTGTATTTTACTTATTGGCATTTTTTTTCGATTACCTGCTGTAACATTGCGTGTAAACAAACTGTACTGTCGTAATCTTCTTTTAGTTTAATTTTTATACAGTGCTACATGTGTATGCAATTATGCACAAAACGGCTTATTTATATAGATACAAAGTTATTGCTGTTTTTACACGTTAGTCTTACAACACATGCTAAATTAAATCTTTATAAATTTGTTATCTAAAGTTTGTAATAAAATATCTGTTTTTATGCGAAAAAAAATTTTTCGAATGGAAAAAAAAATGGTGTTGTAACTATACGCAGTTTTTTTTACCATTGCTCATAACACAAAAATGCGTAGTTAAAGAGTTCGACTTGGTACATTTTACGGTGTAAAAAGTACAAAAGTGTTTCACGTATGAAAATATTAGCTCAAGCATCACACCAGTGGCGTACCCAAAAGGGGGTGTAAACCCACCGACAGAAAAAAAATCACGCCTAGATTTAAGAGGGATCTTTTTTTGTGCAGAGATTTTTTTGATTTTTAAAATCCAAATAAAAAAAAAATTAATTAATTTTTATAATAAAAAAAAAACAATTGTCAAAACAACCAATAAAAGTGTTTTAAAGCCCTTTTTTTTAAAAAAACAATGACTACCTCCCGCTTGTAAAAATCCTGAGTACGCCACTGACTCACACCTAAGTATTTTCCTATAGGTTTTTTTTTGTATATATTTTGGCAAAAGCAGGACAAAAAAAGACTTTTTAGGATAATAAAACATATCAAAAAAATTCTAAACGACATAAGTTGTTACTACATACAACATTAGAGTTATAAAAATATAAGGAAAATTTATATTCTTTAAAAATTTTACTTTTACGCATGATAGTTTTTTACACCTAAAAAATCGTAAAAAACCCGTTTGCCAGGGGGCCTTGGGTCGCGTTGCTCTTTTTGTGTCCATCCCTCTTTTAGATGCTGCTATATTTTATGTGATTTTCGAAAACTTTATTTACAAGAAATGCACAAAAAAAGAAACCCACGGTACGAGTATTCATCATGCCGCTTCCTATTGTCCTGCTAACATCTACCTGTATTTTACTTAAAATTTTCTGATTTTTTAGCTGTTTATTAGATGTAGCATAACCTGCTCAAAGCATGAAATTGCATATTTTTTGTGCTAAACAAAAGGCATAATTTTTTTTTATGCCTTATGTCATATATCGAAAAGCCGTAAGATATCAAAAAAACCATAAATAAACTGAGCAATGTTTAGTCCATAGTTTTGTGTTTTCGCTCCGTTTAACTGACGCTAAAGTTGTGTAAAAAACGTTTTGTATACACTGTAAATAGTGTACCATTTGCTATATGCGTATTTTTGACCTGGAACTTGTATTTGCTACAATTCTTGTTTTGCATTACCAAAGATATTGTTATGCTGGTTGAAAAGAGTACTGCGTATGCATTAATAGCAAATGACCTTTTTGTTTTATAAAAAATGACAATTTAAAATGATAATTTTGTTTTTTAGGGATGTGAATTTTTTAAAAAAAAATTTTGACAATTTAGTTTACCCTGCTATAATAAAAGTAGCCTTTTGTAGCATCAAAAAATATATAACAACAAAACCAAGCTTTATGATAGGATTTTAGTGTAAGCGTGCATATAAAAAAATAGTATTTAGTACTTACTAGTTACAAAAAATAAGTTCTTTACGAATATATGTAATTTTGATTACCACCGTATATTTTAGACCTTTTTGTTAACATTTGATGTGAAAAGGTTTTGCTATCCTTTAGAACTAGACCAAATTAAAAAGAGAACGATACCATAAAGGTAGACCCTAAACAATATAGGACACTTAAGAAGCTAGTAGTAACTAATATTGTACTGAACCATCGGCCTATAACAGTTAATGCTTTTAAAAAATATTTCTAGTTAACCGTGCGGCAGAGCGACCTTTTCTTGCGTAAATCAAGCTTTGGTTGCTTAATACTGGCTGATCGGATAACAAGTAATTTTAGTATTTATGCTATTTTGTTATTAATAATGATTTAAGTGCTTTCCGAATTATTACGTACAATATCCAATACTAAACTTTCGAGGCATTAAAAACGTTGAGTACATGTAAAAGCATTTTACAAAAAAACGCAAGAACGCTGTAGTATTAAGCTTACAAAAAACGTTTTTATAAAGAGTCTCAATTTAAATAAAACTACTAATTTAAAAAAAACATATATAAAAAAAGATTGCAATATGCCGTTTACAAGCGTGCAGTCATATTCATGCAAACCTATTTTTGTTTTTTTAATATAGTATTTTTTTATTTTTATTGTTAGTAAAAGTGCACCCTGAACACATAATAGTTCCGGTAGAAACAGAAAATAAAAAACGATAATTATTATAATCAGCAAAAATGCTGCTTCAATAAAAATCACGGCTGATACGTATGCCAATGTTAGCGTAGATTAAGTTTTGACTCTGATATTTTGCTTCTTAGTAGAAAAGTATTAGCAATGAAGGTAAGACCATAGTTAAAACGAAAGAATTTTTAGTTTTATACTTTGCAAAAATCGTGTAAAACGCATGCTTATACGCATGCCTTTGTACAGCAGCTTACACTAAGTAAAAACATAAAACAAAGTCTCGGTGCTAAAAACTTTTTTTTTAATGAGAAAACAGACTATTTATAATACTTTAAATGACTTGTAGCTACATCAAACTTCTTTTCTTATAGTTTTTATTTAAGGAAACATACTTTGAAGGGTTTAATACACACTATATCATAACTTATTTATTCTATTAACGGCTTTTAGTAGTTTTCTATAACAACCGATAAAACGATTGCACACCGATTCTAAAAATAATAACAATCCAAAGTTTTATTAAAAAAAGCAGTAAATAGATTTGAAACATTAATTAAGCTTTTTTCGAAATAAGTGCAAAGACAGATAAAGCAATTTTAAATCTTTATCATAAAGTGCATGCCAAAAAAAGTTCATGGTGACATCTATATGCTGCACACACTATCTCGCTACAAAATTACAATTAATGTAGACGCACATTTACAAATATATATATGATTTAGCCTAAAGGTGTCAGTCGAACTAAAAATCAACTTTTATTTTGTCAAATATAGTTAAAAAAGTTGTAGTTTAACTGCATAAGATCGCGAAAAACGTGCTAAATTATTATAAAAGTGTATGTAGAGTCAACAAAACCAATGTGTAGAAGCGCTTTTAGCATGGAGTATGTTTTTTTTTAGTCTAAACCAAAGTTTGCATTCATGCTCAACACAAAACATGTCAATTTATACATATTAATAACCCCTATCTTACATTTGAAAGCATTTGTCTATCTGAAATGCTAGATAAAAAAACGTGGAGTATATTAAATACTATAGTTGAGTGATGTCTACGCAAACGCGGTATGATCCTCAATATACTTTTTGTTGCTACATGACGTAACTTAAACGTAGGTACTTTTTTGTCATACAACCCTAAAAATTTTAACTTTGGTTATTAGTTTGCCTAACCAAAAGACTTGCTAGCATAACTAAAGCCTTTTTTTTACATACACAAGCTTTTTCTACGGTTTTAATTTCGAACGTTTTTTTAAAAGACATTTGTGTCTTTCAATTTTCATAAAAACGCTTTTACAAAACTGTTGTCTAAGTAAATATGCAATTGCAAAATTTTGTCTTTTTTAAATTGAGGAAACGCGTATTCAACAACGTTTATTTATTGCCTACCCGATTATATCATGTTTGTCTTTTTTTTTAAAACGCATACTCAAAAAAGTTTTTAAGTAAGAATGTGTTGTTAAAGCATTCATGACTTTTTATGCATTAGCAAAAAAACAAAAAAATATTGCCAATCTACGAATTTTAATAAACGTTTTACCAACTCCTTTTGTTTTTGTGCAGCCTCAAACAAACAAATTCGTGTTTGTGCTAATTTTGCTTTATAAGCAACTTCAAGATACCAAGCAGTTTAATAACAAAAAAGAGTAAAGCAATATTGATTGATACATGTAAAAATGCACGAAAGGAGTAGAAAAAAATTGGATAATGAAACCAATGATTTTTACAAGCGCAATAGCAGAAATGCATAGGAGGGAGTCGTAAGCAATGAGCCCAACTTGTATAAATCTGACGATGCTATACATTTTTATAAACAAAAACTTCTAGTGCGTAGTTTATTGCATATTCATGATCAGAAAGTAGTTAGTAATTAAATTAAGCTAAATTCAACGGCATGTGTGCAGAATGGGAGCAGCATAGATTGATCCATTTTGGTGCCCCTTATAGAAATACTGTAGCAACCAACAAAAACATTGTTATACCTGCTTAAAATGACAGACAGGGGCATACAGAGATAAAGCTTATATAACGAAAATACAGAAAGAGAAGGTAAAACCAAACTAAACGAAACAAAAGCATTTAAGAAGATGATGAAATCATTAATCGAGCAAGAAGTGGGATTATAGACAAAGAAAAAATAAACTTATAATGGAACAGAAAACATTATTTGTAAATGGGGTAAGGCTATGTACAGGCTTTAACTTTAAGAGTAGAAACTTATATGCACTAGTAAGTCTTTTTGCTCGTGACAAAAATTACAGATGCAATCTTGCATTGCCAGGACAACATCAGTTAGGTTTGACATTTTCATTAAAATAGACAATAGCAAATATACTTACATGTAAAAAATTCTGTTTTTTTATAGTATAATACTATGAATTAAATTAAATTTATTGTATAAAACACTAGTATTAGACGGTAATAATCAATAAATACAGAATCATTGTTATTTATACTTTGTTTTTTTTACCAGTTTTGCAAAATCGCCACCTCCATTGTATTTGCCTGTGCTTGTTGTATTGCCATGGCACGTATTTGCTTGTAAATGTAGTAGTTAGTTTTTTTTTGTAATTTACACTGAATCAGTTGTTTTTACAAATCTGTTTTTTGCCAAATCCTCATCGTGCTTCATTTTCACCCAGTAATAAATTGTGCATACAAGCACAAAAATAAAAAAAAAATTCACTTACTGTGTTACTTAAGGCTTCCTATATGTTTGCAAATAACGCCATCTTCCTTTTTAAAGACCGATGTCCTTTTCACAATAATTCTCAATCTGCTATGGCGCAAATTATACGATTTATGCAATATAGGAAATCCATGTTGTATATCGAGCATACACGTAGAAAATCTTGGTCTGCATAACGGCATTAAGAGATGTCATCTACAGGATAAGCAAGCATCATTAAGTTTAAATTTTTCATCGGGCAAAAAATCCATCAGTGACATTGCGTGCAAAAAAAAGAACAAATGCATTATGAGCACTGCCGTCCATACCATACGCCAAAAAAATAGTTTTTTTTTTGTTAACAGGCTATGCATACGTTTTTAATATAACTCTAATCCGTTGCCTACAAAATATAAGATCCCTCGTCGTTGACAATTAACCGTATTTAGGTTCCTTCATGTGTGTAATGGGATTTATAATTTTTTTTCTAATAAACCCGACTGTAAAATTCCACTTCCGTATATGTAGTCTTGTAAAAGTACAATAAAAATATTCTTATAACAGCTGATAAAAAAAAAGCATTTATTTAAACTATCAATGTTGAATCATAAAGGCATATCATTCGTCTCCGAATGGGGGGTTTTGATTTATGGTTTTAAACTGATACAACAGATCATAATTTTCTTTTTAAACAGCAAATTTGTACTGCCGACATTGTTTTAAAGTATTTTTTTACAAGGGTAAAATTTTGTAAAGTGTTTACACAGAAAGTAGTTCGATATAACATTTGATGTGCATAAAATAGCCGATTTTACCTGATGAGTATGAATTGCCTTCCTGTCTGTAACAACCCGTTTTTTTGAGTAAAATGTAACATATTAACAACTTTAAACTGCAAAAATACGGCTTATTAAAAAAAAAAAAATATTATTCTACAAAAAACTGTTTGTTTATTTTGACAAAAAAAGACATCCGGCAATAAACGATAGAATGAATTACAGCAAACAATTTCATGATGTTAAAAATTATCTAAAAATTACTAATTGGTTAAAAAAGACATTGCAAATAAACATTTTTATAAAAGTATGTTTTTTCGAAAAATAGACTAAATTTATTACTCTATTATTCGATGTTTTTATAAATAAGAAGATACCTTTGCTTTTCCAAAAACGTAAAGTATCAACATATATTACAAATATGAAAAAAGGTCACAGCCTAAGGTTAAAAAAGTTTTTAAAGCAGACAATGTGCAAGTTTTCTTATATCCTTTAAAAAGTGTAAACATTTTATTGCGTCTATTATAAAGAAAAACGCTGCGTTATTTTTTACAATGGCAGTGTGTGTACAGAACAGTCGTTGGATTGTAAAATATACAATTTTACAGCTTTTTGCCAAAAATCCAAAACGATATATTGGGTATGCTTTACGATTTGTCTTACAAGTATGTAAAAGCTTCTATGATGTATAGAAAGGTTTTAGGAATTAGAATTAGCACATGCTTTGCATGTAAAAACACAATGGCATAGTTGACAAATTTTATTTAAAAAAAACGCAAAATATAAAGACAAAAACTGAGTATTCTGCAGTTCTGTACCTTGTAAAATTTTTCTTAAAAATATTTTAAACAGGCCGCATATTTTATACTTCTTATGGCGTTGTTTTTTGCGTTCTTATGTATGTTTAGTAGTACTAAAAAAAATTTTTTTATACCTAATAAATACAAAAAGGCTACATAAGTAATTTTTTCGCAGACCTCTAACAAAGTGTAGAATGATAATGACCGGTTTCGATTTCTTATAGACAAGGTATTAAAATTCCAAATATTTTTTTAAAGACTTGCTTGTCTAGAAAAGCGCAGAAATTACGCAATAGTCGTCTCAGTTGCTTTGTAAAAATATTTAAGAAACACCAAACGTGCTTTTTATAAAATTTATAAGGACACAAGAATATGCAATATACAAATCCAACACAGAAAAAAAGAGTTGTTTAGTATTTTTAGGTTTTTGTGTATATATATGAAACTGCATCAGTAAAAACGTAGCTTTTACTGTAAAAAGGCATACGATCAGGTAAGTAATCTATTAAAATATATTTATAGTTTTTGAAGTAATTGAAAACATGTTTTGTTGCATTTTATCAACAAGGTAAAACTATTTTTGACGCTGTTTTTGCGAACGGAAACTTCTAAAACTTGCTTTTCTTGTATTTAATCATACTTATTTCTGCGAGCAAGACTTTTTTCTATATTAACCAACTAAAATTTCTAGAACAAAAAACGGTTTGTGTCCACGTAACCCTTTTGTATTTTTCTCCGTGGAAAATTTATAAATTTGACGAATCGAATATACAAACTAATATTAAAATCAGTATTAAATCTACGTAAATAAAAAGTTTTATAGCTCGTCTGTGTCGCAAGTACTTAAACCATTTTTATTATCAACTTTAGTTTTTTTACATTAGCAAGCATACACATTTTTTTTTGCTGTAACGTTTAATAACATTATTACCACTTACTCTATGTTTGCATTATTAAGATGCATCGAACTGTATCATAATACATAATATAAACTCATAAGTATTTTTTTTCTTCAACAATATGCATCTGTTTATCATAAAGACTCGTTTAATTTATTTGTAAAACTACAGAATTATTCATTCTTGCATTGGAATATATAAGTAAGGTATCTTGATGTGTTAACAGCGCGTAAAGATTTTTTTATTGTAAAGTTACGTGAAACAGAAGCAGTCAAAAACTTTTATTCTAAGAAAAAGTGCATGCTGTTACGAATTAAATGTTTTTTATTTTAAAACCAAACCGGTGTTTTTGTTTAAATGCGTAAAAACCATATGCTATCTACAAAAAAGCATTTACGTTTTTTCTCACAAGTTGCAAATAAGAAGAAAATAAATAACTAGTCTGTTTAGCGGTTTAAGCTTGTTTTTGTCGTAAGTATTTTTATCAACTGTGCTTAAAACTACAAACAACGGTTGTTATTTGTTTTTAAAGCCAGTCAATGCATTTTTTGTCGATATATATCTACTTTAAATGAAAAGATTTTTTAACAGTGGTAGAATGTAAAACGGTTTTTTTAACCATGTCAACAACCGCAAAATTATCTTTAAAAATTATTTTCTATAATTGATAGTAATACTCGTTCTTAAAACACAATGTTAGATATATATATATATAAAAAGTTTTTGTGTTCTAGACAAAGTAATTGAACTGGTACACTTATCTAATTAAGAATTGTACAATGAATCCAATAAAAAGTTATGCCAAAAAACTTATGTTTTCACAATAGACACATGTAGAAAAATTTGATATATAAACAGTAGTAGACTATGCAAAAGCAACACGCATAACATATATGGTGTTTAAGAACGTATTGTGGACCGAGGCTGGTGTTGTGTCGGAGGCGTCATTTGAAAATAACAAATTTTGTTAATAAAATGGTATACAATACAAAAAAGAATATAAAAATACATAAACTTTTGCCAAAAACGTTGAGCGGTTATTAGTTTTAACAGA
>JAQFYM010006888.1:0-11116 GCA_034694785.1 Agrenia bidenticulata
AAACATCGTCGGAGAAAACGAAACTTTACTGAACACAGTTACAAATATGACTGAAGATTATGTAGTTAAATATCATATCCTACATATGAATAGTTATTATAATTCAGTAAATCTTTTAAAAAGCCTATTAGAAAAAAAATACAATTAAATGGCACGCTAAGAAAAAAAAGGGTATATCAAATGAATATTTTAACTGTTTACCAAATAAATTTACTTTCAATGTAAAAATTTTTGATAATCAATTGCTCATTTTCATTTTATGGATATCAAACACGTATCATTTATTGTAACGGTGTATATAAACGAGGCAGAAATCCAAGATAAAAAAATTTTGAAAATAAATCCCACTACAGGCAAAAAAGAGTCAAAGTTGACCAAAAAGACTATTCCAAAAGCAATTAAAGAGTATAATAGAAATATGAATGGCGTATACAAATTTAATCAGGTACTTTCATATATTTATCTTACGCGAAAATCTTTTAAATGGGATCGAAAAATGACATTATTTTTACTTGAAATTATTATATCATATTCTCATAGTCTTTATAGTCAAACTCAACAAAATAGCGACCGAAATGCTTATATCGTCAATTTATCTTCATTTTTTTTATTTACTCCAAGAGAGATCGGCCCAGAATTTTGCGATATTTCTAGAAGACGAAGGACGATGTGCAGAATGCCATAAAAACAATATAAGAAGCGCCACAAACCAGTTTTGTGTTACGTGTGATAAATTTCTACATTCAGGAGATTGTTTTAAACAATATCATACTTTAAGAGAAGATTAAAATATATAAACATTTAAAAAGTAGTAAAAGACAGCTTTTAATTCTTAATCATATTCTTAAAAAACAAAAAAATGCATTTTATACTGTTTTGTCGCATTGCGTATATTTACGTCATAACCAAATAGGGGTAATAAATCCACGACCATTTTTACGTCAAAACTGAATAACGGGTAAAAATACAATGACGTAAAAACACGTCATTATTGCAGTGGGAGTTAAAAAGAAAAAAATGCAAAAATGTATTTTTTAATTTTGTTGAAATGTTTTGATCTTAAAAAGAAATAAAACGTTAGCATAAGCGATTTATGTGTTTATTACAACAAAAAACGACGTTTGAGTTGTAATTAAAGTATTCGTGTTGCATTTGCTCTGGTTTTAAAAAAATAAATGCATGAAAAAGATTTATCTAAAAGTAAAAAACTGTTGTTAATAAAATTTTATTCATTAAAGTACAAAAAATGCAATTGGTTTGCCTTACTTAATATGTAAATTATAATTGTTAAATTTTCTCTTAATTTTTAAGTTTATAAAATTTTGTTGATTAAAAGTAAATAACATGAAAAGGCGAATTTAAATACGCGCCGTTTTTTATTTGATCTTATTTATTGTTTTTCACATTTCATGATCTGCAGATTTATGTTAACTATCCAATATAAAAATAGGATCTTCGAATATTTGTCAATGGATGTACACATAACATTAGTTTCTTCCAAAAAATAATAAAAAAAAACTCTTATTTAAAGATAATATAATATATTTCATTACATAAAGTAATCGTCTATATGTACTTTTACCACTAAATATTGATTAATGTTTTATTAAAGCGTATACCAATCTAAATTGTAAAAATTATTTTTTGCTGTTATTAACATATTAAAGGAGTTTTTGTATATAAAAAATCTTGGATAGTACAAAATACAACATAATACATTTCTTTGAAGCACGATTTAAAATGTGCAATTAACTTGTACAATGATATAGACCGCGTTAAATTTATATTCTATTATGCAATAAGAAAACTACCGTTTATTGATTTTTAAGACTTATCAGACTTCCGAAAGTTTTGATTTGTGTTTTTCTTCTGTTTATTTATAGTCTTTTTTAATTATTTGCATTTTTTCTTTTTTAGCACTTCATTAAATTGTAAGTCTGAAAATAAGAAAATTTCTGTAATTGCTAAAAAGAGTATTTCTTTTTTCATTTTACAATTTTTTTCCCCTTTAAATTATTATTTTGTACCCTTTATTTTTTAAAAACAAAAAATAAAGTGAAAGGGTTTAATATTCGATGCTAAAAAACAATCAACAAAAAAATATAATTAAAAAAAAAACATTCTGTTTAGCTTGCTTGTGTTTCTAAACAAAAACAAGCATTTTTTTTGATTTTACAGGCAACCTAACTAGAAAGCAACTACAGTAAAATCACCATCCATGACACCTTCATCCATGTAAATTTTTCCTTTTTGGGTTTATTAGCGTAAAAAAGAAGTAATGGTAAATTATGTCAAACATATGCAGTTTTTTTTATCTCCAAATTTATTACACATTATATATGCTTTCATTTTTTCAAGGTTTCAATTTTTGCGGAGAAATTCTATCCATGACACTTTTTAAATTTGACAGCACTTTTTATGTATTTAGATTTTTTTACGTGATTTTTTATAGATAATAGCATATAAGGTTATAATTAAGGTCCAATATTTAGCAGAATCTATATTTTTACAAAATATTATAAATACCAAGCACATATAATGGAGTAAAAAAAATGTATTACTTATCCAAATTAGTTGATATAAATATTTACTATTTTTTATTCTTTGAATTCTTCTTATTTTTTTCTATAAATTTTCCATGGAAAAAAAGAATTGACCATTGAAAAAATACTATCAAATTTTGGAAAGATTAAAATAAGAACCCATAATATTAAAAATTGTTTTTTGCTAATTTACGATCTCTCATTAACTCTTTATTGTTACAAACTTCTATAATTTGGATGTCATCAATACAGGATTTTTTTAGATAATAAAAATATATCGAGCTAAAGCAAACATTTTGTAATGTGAGAATAGTAAAAGTGCTTACAGTACGTTAAAATGCATAGGTCTTGTCTATAAAATTTTAACCTAGCCCTTTTAATCATATATAAAGTCAAAAGTATTTTTAAGTTTTGCCAATAGAATCGGTCAATTTAAGGAGCCCTAGGTAAAAGGGGCTCTGATTTTTGTATGATCATGTTATGGCATCACACGAAAAACAAACTAGCAGTATGTTCATTTTGGACTTTATGGCTTTTTATTTTTGTTAATAAAATATCCTATTTTAAGACTTAAGCGTAATTTTTTTTTCAAAATAGTAAAAAAACAATGTTGCGTAGTAATTTTACATATTATGCCGGATGTTTTTTTGACCTACTGTGTTACATTTTTCATCGTGATGTCATTAATGTCCATTGATCTTTTTTAAAAGCCACATTTAATGTTTCATTGTGTCATATTCTTTCTCAAAAGTACCAATGATATTTACTATTGGAAAAATAGTCTTTCACGCTTGTTGGAGTTTTCAGGAATATATTTCACTTTCGGGAAATTGCTAAAACAGATTTTCGTCTCTTAGCTGCCTGTTAAGTTTATCTGCACAATGTATACGTACAACATGGGCGTAGCGAGAGAGGGGCAGGGGGGACAAAACTTCCCTTACGTTTTTTTTCACGCCTGAATTTAAAGAGGGGTCTAAATTTAGGACATAAAACATTGACCATAACCCCCCCGTTGATATTTTTTTTTAATGCATATAAAAAATATTTTTTTTATGATCACATAACGCACGAAATTCATTTTTTAGCCCCCATTTGCTAATAATCCCGACACTAAATAAATCCTGCCCACGCCCCCTGACTTACATTAGATATCTCATATGTGAGCTAATATGCATTTGTGTCAAAACTGCTCATAGCATTTTTTTCCATCGGCTTTAAATTTAATTCATTTCCGCGTATGCCTTTTACAAGTGCCATTGTATATACATAACAATAAGCACCTTATGCACCAGCCGCTTAATATTTATTTATGGTAGGAGATTCTGTTAGCACTCCATTCGAACAAAGTCGTATTTTATACAAATTCAACTCGGATCGTAATCCTGTAGATAACCTTAATATCGCATTTTTACATGCAAATTATTTGTGTGCAAGTGCTTAAATGCTTACAGGAATCAAGCCACATTCACAGTATCACTCGCATAAATGCTCTTTTATGCGTAGATATCTCTATATCATTCGACTTTTACCAGTCCAACGCTTATCATTATAACAAACGGCAACAATGTAGTATTAGATCTTAACTTGCCTTTTTGCTTACAAGCATTTATAAATGTCATTATTCTTCGTATTTTAGAAATGCAGTTCTATCAAAATTTAAAAAAGTAATCTTCTACCGCAAAATACCATCAGTGAACAGCACATCCAGTAAGTTTTTTTTTATAGTATACGCGCAATTGATTGAACGGTCGCACAAACGAAGTCTAAGATTTTATGAGTATAATGCAGATTTTTCTTGTATAAATCCAAAGTTTCATTTATGAAGTTCACATAAGAATAAGCTCCAACGCCAATATTATCAAAAAAAGGGGCAGGAGTAAGCAACAAAGTTCTTTGGTCTTTTGTCATGGCATATATCTAGTGCAATGCGTCCTGTTGTCGCGTCATCCAACAAAAAGCAGCCCACCAGATTCTCTCAACAATTTTGATATTTTGACTTTGCTATGCTTTACTTTTTAAAAAGCGTATTTGAGCAACATTTCCACATGCATGCGTTCAATAGTCATATATTGTATAATTTCATCATCGTTGCAATAACTAAAAGGGAGTGTAGTCTTGGATGTCAACAAATCGAGCCTGCTGTGTATCCTTCATTGCTTCCATGTTGGCAGAACTGCAAATTTTAATGGTTGTCAGTTCATGCGCTTTAGTCATCAATAATTTATTATCAACACAATTAATATCAATATGATTGAAATGAGTTCTTGTATCCATTTACTACTAGGTTTTTTTGCTTCTTAAAATATACAATCATTCCCATTTTGTTCATTTGTTCAATATAAAAAAATCGAAATTACCCTAAATTCAAAGTTGTCGCTTTATGGGCCAGAAAATATGGAAAAAATATAAAAACTTGGGACCCTATTATGGTCATATATGGATAGCCAAGTATAATGATTTTTATTATATTACAGCCCTTGCTAGTTATAATGTGCTTTTATGGGTGTTTTCTAGTAAATTTGGATTTGGTAATATTTTTAATGAAGCATTAGTCGAAAAAAAAGCTTCATTGTATCCCTTACTTTAAATGGTTTTTTGCGTAAGTAAAAATTGTGTTTTCATTTAACAAGAAAACTTTTTTTATACAGCTTTGCCAAACATAGTAACATAAAGAGATAAAACAAAGCCAATGAAAAAATCATTTCTATAAAATAAATATCGTTATATTTTCAACGAGTTTTATACAATGATATGTTTATGCATCAAGCTTTTTCTTTTGCATAAAATTGTAACAAATGATTTATTAATCAAGAATTATTATACTTTTTCTATATTCCAAATCATGTATTTATGATTAATTTGTAGTAAAGAAATTATAGACAAAGTCTGAATAATTATATGTGACTTCCAGTCCCAGGCATACAAAAAAATTTCCATTGTTTGCTTCGCCAGGAATTTACCCGGATTTTCAAGTCGGATTACGCCCAAAGGCTAACATCTTCTGAACATTTATGTAACTATCGGAAGTATATTAAACGCCATAAAAATGAATCTTGAGTGTGTTAATTTTATATATGAAGTATACAAATATATGGCAATATTTTTATAAAAGTAGGATAAATTTTGGCAGTTTCTGTGAAAATGGATGGCAAGTTTTAACTATGGATATAAAATTTTTAGATCTTCTAGAAAACATTTATATGTTTTTAAAACCTTATTTTTGATACTAAATTGCGCATACTAAAAAACAAAAGAACTGTTGAATTACAGGCGTTTATGTAAATTTTTATGTCTGTTAACTTGTTGTAAAATAAGACTCATAAATTGGGTAAAGTAAATCTTTCTATGGGGATTATCTGCTGGGTTATATATATGGTATGATAATAAAATGGATTTATTTACTTTGTTTCTCACCTATAGCGGATGTTTTAAAATATATGAAAGGTTGTTAATTAAAGTAATTATAAAGTTTAGACAAAAAAGCGCACTACAAAAAAAAATAAAATTTTATTAAACTTGTACCAAAAAAGTTCGAATATTAATGACTAAAGCTAAGATATTAAGAAACTTGATTTGGTTCAACACGTTTTTTTGGTATCATCCCAAGTGGTTGTAGAATAATTGGTATGGTCAAATATTTTTTTTTTCATCAGTGCTGTTTATAAAAAACTGGTTTCCATAAAATTCCATAGTTTGTTAACTTATCATGAAACAGTAAAATCTGTAATATTTTTTGATTCTTTTTTCTAAGATTACGTAATATTTAGTATTGTACTTTTATCGTTACAAAATATGCAAAAACAAGCAGATAAGTCATAAAGAAAATGCATCGCTATCGTGCAGTCGTGTAAGAAACGCAGTGCAAAAGTACGAAATTTAAATAAAAAATCGTATTTATATACTTATCAACCCCACAAATACAAAATTAATTGTAATTTGTATTTATTGTTGGATGACGCCTTGGATGTCATAGTTTTTTTTGACGCTGGCATAAAACTACAAAATGGTAATATCCTTTATTTACAATTGTATGTTTATAAGTCTTATAAAAATTAAATTGATATATTGTTTTAAATGTATCTACATCTAAAACATATAATAAATCATTGCTTTAGATGGTCATTTTGACATTTGAAGCACGCAACATGCGCATATTTGTGTGATCTCGCAGAATAGTGTGCTCCAACGCTATTTCTAGCCTTTATTGCATTCTTTATAGGATTTTAACGTTAGACGCATATTATGCCAGCAAATAGTGTCTGCCGCTATTACGTCAGACACAACATTTATAAAGCGTATGATGTACCATTTTTTATGGTTTTTCAATATAGCAAGTAAAAGTTACATTTCAATCAGCTTTTTACATTATGCCATACCGAAATCTGTTTAAAATTAAAATCGATGATTCTTACTACTAAATACCGTATCCTAGCGGCGTAAATCTTTTTTTATGTCGCTCGTATTGCCGGCTTACTGCAAATACATCTTTTCTTTACTTGTTTATATGTGTT
Organism: Agrenia bidenticulata; assembly: GCA_034694785.1. NCBI lineage: Eukaryota > Metazoa > Arthropoda > Collembola > Entomobryomorpha > Isotomidae > Agrenia > Agrenia bidenticulata. Next base: position 7,055 of record JAQFYM010006888.1, read on the forward strand.
GTTATATTTAATAAAAAGTTAAAATACTAAATACAAATTATCGCAAAAAAAAAGTATAAAAAAAAATGTTGTTTGTTTCTTTATTCATGTTTTTAAAAGAATGCAACAAGTAAATATGCCAGGCGTTCCTCTTCATAATGGCACATATTTTTTAACAATTTAAGGCCGCGGCAATTTTCATTGTTGCCGTTGAAAATCAGAACCTCAACTAGAAAGAAAACCTATGTAAGGAAAAATACAGTAAATTTTATTTAAAAAAAATAAAAAAAGACTGGTAAAACATTTTAAGCCAACGAATAAACTTTATTTATCTTTATAATACTTTTTCTATAATTAAAAATGAATCTGGTCATAACTGGGCCTAAGTGACATCTAATCCAACCAAGGCAAACCTGGCGACGGTATTTCATACTTGGGTTATGCTATTTTTGGGCATTTTGTGCAAAAATTTGGTTTGCCGTGCATTTTAAGTAGTTTAAATTTGGCAAGATAAACATTACCTGCTCGTATATTAATGTCAGTTAACTAAAAAGGTTAATTTTTTGCAAAAATATAGAAAAAAAATGCTACTTTTGGGATCTTATATTTCTTTTATAACATATTAAATACTACCTGCCTGAAACAAAAATGTAAAAGATATTATGCAGCTTAGATGAATCGCCAAAAAACAACGATGTTCGCACAAAGAGATACACAGTTTGCCGAATATAAATACACATTTCACACGTATAATCATTTTTTTATGATTTGGGGCTATATCCGATAGCTTATAACAAGCATCATGAATAACTTATGTAGCAGACGTTGTGCCATTAAAGCAGAGGTGCATTTTTTATGACTTTCTGTCATTTTACTTTGTTAAACCCTAAAAAGACAATAAAAAATCTAATATGCATGTATAATAATTGCGCCAAGGCATATTTTGACAAGAACTCAAAACACGGTAAACACACATAGTACTTGGTGTATAGAAAAAATATACGGCAAAGACCGAAATATTTTATTAAACACTTGCTATATTGCACAAAATTAGATCGTGTATATAAAGAGAAAAAACATTATAAGTGCAATTTTTAAAAGTGAAGTACTCAACTAAGGCTATGTACGATTGCAAAAACGTAGAGTGATATCGTGTAGGTATAAAAAAACAAGCACCTAATAGTGTCCGTAATAATGAAGGCTGGATATATTAAAAGATTATATAAAAAAATATGGTTGTACTTTGTGTAATAATATAATTTATTTTAATTTTTATTTGTGCTTGATGTTTGATGCTTGATGCTTTATGCTTTTTGCTTATTGCTTGATGCTTACTGCTTACTGCTTGATGCTTGATGCTTGATGCTTGATGCTTGATGCTTAATGCTTGATGCTTTATGCTTGATGCTTGATGCTTGATGCTTGATGCTTGATGCTTGATGCTTGATGCTTGATGCTTGATGCTTTATGCTTTATGCTTGATGCTTGATGCTTGATGCTTGATCGTTATTTTTGTTCATAAGCTTCAGACTTATTTAATAAAAAATACATCGGGTATATATGAATAAAATCTAGAATCTTAAAACTCTTTTTGCATAAAAATTATTATGTAAAATGTAATTTTATTTGTATGCCTATGTAAACATTTTTCATATCCTTTTGCATTGTAGGCTTTTATTATGATTTGTTTATTTCAAATTTTTTTTTATAAGATAATGTAATTGACTGAAAATTTGCGACCCTTTTTAGAAGCAATATAAAAAAACATATAATACAAGTATATAGAAAACTGCATAGTACAGTTTAAAACGTTTTGTGATACGTTTTTAGGTATATATATTTGTACAAAAGCATATCTTTGTAACAATGAAACACAATTTATAAACATGCCACTTACCGACTCACCGGGTTCGTGATGTATTGGCACAGTCTAAATGCAAAAAACGGGGCCGAAAAATAGAGACAAGGTATCTTAATTGTCATATTTTTTCTGTTAAATATTTTACGAATTGGAAAAAACTAAATTACATACTTAAATTACAAAATACTAACTTATATTGAAAGAGCATGAATTCAATAGAAGAATAAGTATTTTTCTGGTTATATAAGCAGTAAAACTTTAATATGTTTTGAACGTCGAATAAAAATATAAAACGTAGCTAGAATTAGTTTTTAATATTTATTAATTTTTTTTTGGCCATTGGCCTATAAAATTGGAAATCAAAAGCATAACACAAAAGATCGTATTATGCATTTATAAGTTCATAGTGAAAAAATTACTGTTTTGCTACCAGGTGTAATTTTTTGCCTTTTCTTTATAAATGTACATATTTTTCCGGCAAAAGATAAACAATTTAGATTTTTAATGCAGCAGATGTAAGAAATATAAATATGTAAAACTAAATAGAAATATAAAAACACAGTTGATTGCATCTTAAATGCTGATTTACGCATAAAATTTAATTTAATGTGCTAGCCTTTACAGGCCAGTGTTTCGCAGATGAACCTAAACTAATCTTATAAAACTTAAGATTGTAAAAAACTATCAATATTTACTTGTAAAGTTTTAAAACAGTTTGCACATTTTATTTGATTTTTTTTGTTATAATAATATTCTGATGTAATTATATTATACAAAATGATATACACCTATATATTTTTACCTGTTTACAGGGCTACCCAGAGGGGAGATTAGAAAGAGAATTTTCCTCTAGTCTGCCTATAAAAGAGGCCCACTTTCATGCTTTTTTTCTTAATTTAAAGACCAACTACAGTTTGGATATCGATTTTAGTATAAGTCTTTTATAATGTGCTGGTTGCTTTTATTTTTTGCGCTAGGACCAGTTTATATAGGTTTGTCATATAGGGTTTCGATCTTTGTCAGTGGTGTTCGTGGTATGATGCACTTTGCAAAGATTTTTTTGCGTTTCGGTGAGACACAAATATAGATTTTTATAAATATAAGATTGCATTTAAACTGAACTATTATTTGCAATATTTGTTAGTAAACCAATGTATAAGTATAGAGTAAATAATGACAATTTTGAGGCTGTAAATGATAGAAAAAATAGCGCAAACAAAAATGACGGCTTTTAGAAAACATTATTCGTAAAATTATTAGATAAATTCATAGTTGCAAAGAAACCATGTTTTGAAACATCATCAGGATAACCTTGCAGTATTTTTAAAGCGTCTCTGGACATGGTTTAGATGCTGGGTTTTTGTCTTGGATTGAAATATTGACTTATCAATTACTTTTTTATAATCGCTAAAAGCCTGTTACTGTCTCCTTAGAGCATGCGTTTTAACTTTACAACTGTGTTATACAGGACTTTGTGGTTTTTGTGGTACCCTAGTTTTTTCAATGTAAAAAAAAAAATGTTTTTTTTTTTGTCAATACGCAAACATAAAAATCTTTGTAAAAACATGTAAATTTACTGAGTGCTGATGTGCACACAAAAAACAGTATGAATACATATAATTTGTAAAGACAACCAATATGCAGCAAATGTTTTTTTTCTTTTTGACTTCAATGAAACAAATTTCATTTCAATGATAAAAATACACGTAGATAATGCACTAGAAAAAGATACAAATGCAGCCAGAATAACACACGGATGCTCTGGCTCGTTGCGTAAAGCTTTTTGTTCCAAGCTAAGCCAATAAATGAATTTTGTATTCTATTTTTTTTCTCAGGGATGTTTTTTCAAGTTTTAAACCCTTCGGATGGTTTTAGTTACACATAAATTAGCATATTGTAAAATTTTACAGCAAATGCAATGTTTTAAGATGCTGTTTTGCGCAACATATGAGTGAAGCCCGTAACTTGTGCATCTAAACATCCTTTTAATTTAGGTTTAGGTTTTAAAACATGGCAACACATAACAAGTATGTTTGCAACTATAAAGTGAAAACGTATCAAACTTGTTTTTGTTGCAAAACACTTGTTAGGCTTTTTTCTCAAGCGGGTACATATTATTATTAGTTTCTTAAGAGCAGATAAATTACAATAATAAATAAAAACATGATAGTTGATAAAATGTCTAAGATAAATGTATAAAAGATCAATATTTCGTGCTATTT
>JAQFYM010006889.1:0-11115 GCA_034694785.1 Agrenia bidenticulata
GTATACATGTTTTTTTTTTGTTTTTTGTAATTAAGATTTCTGATTGTGTATGTTTTAAAAACAAAGCCATAATAACAATTAGTGGAATTGTATTTGGACTTAAAAACAACAATCTAACAAGATTATAATTGATTACTTATAGTCTCTACTATTAAACATTTATATTTATTAATAGAACTACGATGTAAAATCGTATCAATATCGAGTTTTTAGCTTGATATCTGTTGTTCTGCAGCAAAAAAACTTAAGTTAAAACCTTTGAAAAAATGAATGTAAAAGTTGTAGTTTTTTGTCGTTTGTGAGAACAACTTAACTGTAAAAAACACGTAAAAATTATTATTACCCACTTATTATAAATTAAATTGTTATACCTTCAGTTTTTTTGCATTAAGATGAGCCTATATGCTTATAAATCAATTTTTTTAAGAAACTCTTTAGAGAACATTCTATTTCGGCATATTCGATAAATGTGATTTGTAAATTTTTTTGTATAGATTTACGTCCTCTAAAGTCTTCGAGAAAACATTTTCCTTTAAAGCTGCTGTCTTTACTGTAGGCTTGTATTATATTTTTTCCTGTATGCATTTTATTATAGATGGATAAAGCATTAGCAATCGTTGAATGTAATTTTAATCATCTTATTAAAAACTATTTTTTATTGGAATTATATCATTAGAACAAATTTAACAAATAACTTTGTATCTTGAGAATATATCTTTGACACTTGGACCCAGGAAAAGGTTAAACTAGAATCATGTCTTTAATATTTTTCAAGTAGCATTTTTTTTTAACTTTAAAATCAATGAGGAAACACTTTCTTGTTTTTATCAAGTTAGATATGCCCGTTTTGCCATTTCATGTCTTTATTTCAATGGTATTGTATCCAGAAATGTTTTCACTAGAATTATGTTCCTCGACACTATGTCGAGTAAATTTAAATTAAATTGACCGTTGAAATGTATATCATGGTTATAGTAAAAAAAAAACTAATATAGTAGAAAATCGATTACCAACCATAACGCTACATGTAATCCACATATTTGGCTTTATTTTTTATTTTTATTGCTTTCTGTACTAATAAATTGTAATTTTTATTTTGTCTTAAAATTCCAAACCTCTGTTTTTTGCACTTTCCTGTTTTTTTTATAAAGCTACATTTTCTTTTTTTTTAATTGTACGAGTTCAAGAAATTTATAGGACCTATATCTTTTTAACAAGAGATTTTTCTGTAAATCAGCAAAAAGGGTGTAAAGAAGAAAATAAAATAATCGAAGATTGTACTTGTCTGTTTCATACATCCTTCTGACCTATTCCCTGCGATCGTGTACCGTTATTAGTAGAAAAAGTCAATAATAATATTTTGAATCATACAAGCGCATAAAAACTGTTAAATGAAAATGGAAGTGCTATGTTTTGATGCAGATTTATATTTTCTAGATTTACCCATGAGTATACTGTTCGGGTTTTTTACTCATATCTTCAGACTAGATAATATACAAGCAAAGTGCGACTGTATCTCATTTAACTGACCCTTTTTTGGTCTTTTAAGGTGATTCATTGTAAGGTAAACTGCATCTGCAATCAGTAAATACCCCGAAGGGTATTCATAAAAGAGAAAAATCAGTTTAATTGTTACGCCGAAACACAAATGAATTCTGAAATGAACCAGGATAAATTTCAAGAATCTGTTTAATCGACATTAATAATCGACGATTGACTAGAAAACAACTGAATTATAGCTTTTCACTTGACATATCGTTCAAAACGAACGGGCGGTGTTTCGAATACGAACATGAGTACCATCCACTAAAAGAATTGTATCATCAGGAGGGCTTTTTGTAAAATACTAGCTTTAATTCTTTCATTTCCAGTTTATCCGGCAAAAAATGATTTCACTCATAATAAGAGAACGACAAATTGCAAAAACCCCTAGTAATAGTTTGCCAAATAAAAGGTAAAGGCAAACCAAATTTATCGGCAACATCGCGATGTAAATCATTTCTAGAAACATAATTCAAAGTTATAAATTAATCGCATCTTACTAAATCATTTTTAACTCTTTTTGACAACTTCTTCTTGGTATTGTATATGTTAAGAATTACTTTAAACCAGCTTTCACTAATTCACAAAGTATTTTTTATATGCTAATCAGTAAACTAGTGAATTTTCGTAATCCAATCACTTGATCGTAAATTGATTTATGAGTGAAAGCTGCTGGCCCGATTCATTCAAAAATACCAAAAGACAAAAAGATCTAATAAATCATCTGACTAACACTTATTTATGTGTTAAAATCTGAATCATCGGCAAAAACAAAATATATATATTTGGATATACATTCTAAAATATGAAAAATAAAAAAATAACGCTTTTTTACAATATTATGTAGAGTACATGTTTACAAAAAAAACAAAGATAAAGTGTTTAAAAATAAACCTCAGTACATAATACCGAGATACATCTACCTTGGTAATGTACTTAGGTGCAATAAAAGCTTTTTTTATACTGTGTTTTAATATTCACCATGGTATTCGTACCTATGTACACGCTACTTAGGTGGTAGAACTGCGGTGTTTTTGAAGACAGAGCCTATCTGAATTTAAATTTCTGGTAAGTGATGGAGCCGCCTATTGGCTGTCCTTAGGCAAAAAAAAAGAAAAATGTATAAGATTTAGAACATAATGGGGGGTTATTTTTCATTACCCGAAAGTTTTAGCCTTGACCATAAGATGGGGTCTTATATGACCTATAGGGAATATAAGTCCTAATAAATACTAAGCGTTTTATATTGATCCTGATCGTAATTGAATTACTTAGGGTACCATAAAAAGTTTATTTTGTCGTACCTGTAGGTGAGTTGCTACCCTTATTTATAATAACCTTAAGGGTTTGCTTTATTAGTTATGTATTTTTTTGTTTATATTTGCACCCTTAAAATGGTAAATAACACACCAACACAAATGGAAAGTACAGAAATCAAAAACTGTAGCTCGGTTAATACAAAAAAAAAGACCTCGGAAATGAAAAGAAGGTGACGTCTTACAACTAATTTAACAGCGTCATAATCCAACAGTGCATTCTTTGTTTAAGCAAGCACATTATGATGGATTTATGATATTGATAATATGAAAGAAAAAAACAAAGGAAATTGAAGTGCAGTTGACAGCTAAAGATGTAAGATTGTAATACAATGATTTTCTTTTGTAGTATCGCGAGGAGAAACTAAGGATAAAGCTACAGGATCTTCCGTAAGTAAATGAGTTTTTGTAAAGTATTTTTTCGACTATTAAAAATAACCCGTTTCTTATCGATCCTCAGACAGAAGGTTTAAAAAAGAAGGTCCAAAACAAAAAGAAGTCCAACAAAAAAGACAGTCCGAAAAAAGAGGTCTAAAAAAATATAGGTCCAAAAAGCAGAGGTTAAAAAAAAAGATGTCCGAAAAATAAAAGGACCAAAAACAAAAAAGTCCTAATATAAAAAAGTCCTAATATAAAAAAGACATTTTATTTTTGGCTGCACATGTATTCGTCCACAGGAACAGCAACGGATACTGCTGACTTTGCCCCAACCACTTTTCTGTCCTTAAAAAAAGAATCCAAAAAACTTCTATAAAAAAAATATATTTATATTTAATAGGGGTATTTTAAAATGAAAACGCCGATTTTTCCGCTTTTAGTTTTGCAAAATTTTTTTGTTGACGGAAAAGTCCCCCATCCGGGAAAATTTCTCAAATTAGTTTGCCATTGGTTTCCTTGGTTAGTTTCCTAATTAATTTTATAAATTATATATTTCTTTTTAGGGATGTAATGCCACTTTTTCAACGACAATTTCTGTTTTTTATAATTATAATTGGAACTACATAAATTGTTTTTTTATTGCCACTTTATTTAATTGGAATTTTTAAATAATGCCATATTAGGAAAATTTAGATTGGCAAAGATTTACGTAAGCAATTTTTTTGTAAAACTAACGCTACCAAAAACTTAACCATACCTCATACCATACCTCAGTCATAAATAAATTTTTTCTTGCTTAGATTTTTTTAGTCATATTTTTTTTTATCTTTTTATATTTTTTTATGTTTTTTTTTCGGCCTCGGGCGAGTTACGCGTGAAATGTTTTTTTGCGGTTCTTTAGGACACGTTCAGTTTCAGCGAAACATTTTCTTTAAATTTTTTTGTTTTCAGAATTTTTTTTTTTTGAATTTTTTTTAATTTTGGACATTTATTTTTAAACCTCTTTTTTTTTTACCTATGATTTTTTGGGCTTCTTTTTTTCGGTCCTATATTTTTTTGGACCTCTTTTTTTTGGACCTCTTTATTTTCTGGACCTCTTTTTTTCTGGACCTCTTTTTTTTGAACCTTCTGTCTATCCACCCTCTTTTCAATTTCAAGAAATTGATTCAAACTTTTAAACATCAAAAAAAGAACCGGAAATTATAAAAAAAACCACAAAAAACCAAAGAAATCAGAAAAAGCAACTTTTGCTGCAATGCTATTATGATTCATTGAAAAAAAGATTTAGCACGAGAAAAAAGAGAGATCCACGAATAATGTGAAAGGAGAACGAGTGAAAATATCTAAAAAACAGTAAGTTGATATGAAAAAAAAATATGTAGTTAATCAATGTATATTGTTTTTAATCCTAAATGAGTTACAAAAGAAAAGAAAAAAATGAAATATTAAAGTATATTAAATCTTTTTTGTCACGTTTTTATGTACAAAAGAGTAGAGTAAAATATACAATGTATATTAAAAAACATAAAAAGCCATGTTAAAAACAAAGAAATATAATATTACGCGTTCAAAATGTATATTTTTCGTATATTCGTATTAATATAACATGGAAATAACAATGTTGCAATACATTTATCAAATGTATTTGCCTTTTAAAAAGAGTAAATAAATGAGTATAGTGTTTATTAGGGGTCAACATATACAAGGAAAATGTGGACGGATTTTATTTTAGTAACATAATAATGAGATAACATATAGTTTACAGTTTTATTTTCATATAATTGTAAATGTTTTCACTTTGCATTGTTAATCTGTTATCTCAATTTAAGTTTTTTACATGATTACACGATCTATCTATTTCAACGTTCGTAAGACTAAGATACTCATAATTTTCAATTATATTTTTATTTTGTGTACATTTAGTATACAATGCCTGTTTATCAGCATTGTTTATATTTGTTATTGTTTTAAATCTTTTTATAAGCCTTTGATCTTTTAGGTAATTTTTGATATCATCCATTTTTTGAAATTGACAACTACAAGATAAATTATTTGTCTCAAGATATTTAATAGCATTGGACAAATATATTTGTGTTTATTTATCATTTCTAATTGTTTTTTCAGTAAAATAATCTTTTCATTTATAAGAAATGCTTCAAATTCTATTTTTATACGAAAAATATACAATTACATAAGATCAAAATTAATTCTTGTTGTCTCGTTAGCAATCAATGCATGTTTCCCACTGGGTCACGATCGGAAATTTGGGTATATTTAGGCCAGTTTTTTTTCCTGTGTATCACCTGATTTTTTTGTTCTTAACAGTACCTTTTTAAAAAAAGCAATGAAATCGTTATCAAAGCAGTATATTTGTCTTATTTCTTCTACTTATAAATGCAAGTTATAGCAAAAAAAAAATTATATGCTGTAAATCAGGGTAATCTTTTTTTAGTTCTTTTTTAACTTTGAGACAATATTTAGCGACGTCACTTACAAGAAATTTCAAATGTGATTTATTTTTTATTGACCATACAAGCAAGCCGATAACACACTGTATTGCCTGTTAAATATTGTTGGAATTGGTGCATGGTAATTCAATTAAATCCATTAAAATAAAAACTTTTTGCTGTTTTTTCAGTAATTTCACAAATATATTGTAAATATAGCGTCCATTGTAATCTTTCGTTTCGTCAAAATACAGAGCAAAGTCTTTGCCAAATACATGCACTAAAATTCTATTTTGTAAATCCAATATTATGTTAGGCAAAATACTTGCTCTGTATTTTTGATAAAGTACAGCTTTAAATTTCAACAGTCTATAAAGAATCCTTTCATTTTTTTATGTTTTAAAGCAAAAAGAGAAATTCCACACCAAAAAAATGCTTCGACTGCACTTTCATGATTATATTTGAATCTATCTTTTTATTGTCAATTTTGTCTTTCATTTTATGATAAAAGTAAGATTTACTTCATGCTTATTGCTCTTCTTAGGCGTTCTAAAGTAAAATAATCCCTGCTTTTTTGCGATATGCAAGGTGGTGGCACATACTACACACCTATAATGATTTTCCTCGGTCTCCTACCAGCAACTCGATTTTTTCTCATACTTCTTCGAAACTGACTTTTCCTTCGATATTGATCCCTTTTTTCTTCCCATATTATTTCAGGGGTGGAAGGAATTTTTTTTACTGGAAAAAAAAATGAATGATAAATCACCTTTCTTTAATGTACACCTTCTCATATATGAACGTTCACACTTACCCTTAAATTGGGGCATAAATTTTTTAATGTGAACATTTGGTAATATTTTTTACTGTACAAATTAAAGGACTTTTAAATTTGGGCTCTCTATAATGTGAACATCTGTCATAATTATCAAGTAATCAAATTTTCATTATATTATTTACATATAAAACAAGTTTCGATTGTAGCTTACGAACAACCTATGCAATTTTTTGCATCAGCACAATAATTTGGCTGTATTTTTAAGTTTTATCAGAGAATGTTTAGTCTAAACTCTAAACTCTAATGTGAACATTTGAAAATTTTGCACTTTAGTGTTCACATTAGATAAGGGTAACTGTAATTAGCAAAATATACATGATAAAACTTTATAAATGCTTTAAAATGTATTTTAGAGCTATATACAATGTTTTTGTAATTTTTCAGAGCATAGTATTTTATTTCCAGGGGTCTTAAAATAAATTCCTTCTAAATCGTTGACCCCTAGTTATTATATTGTCTCTGCCGCCATCTTTATATTATTTATTTTGCAATTTAAGAATGAATAAATTATAAATAGATCCTGCAAACGCATCTGACCAAATGAATACATTAGAAATTTTTTGAGGTCACAATGCGTGTATTTTACGACTCTATTTTAAACTGTTTAAGTACATATGCAGTTTTAATAACTATAATTTAAATTAAAACTAACTTTTAAAAGTTGCAAGATTTTTTATAAACAATTTGTTATATAAATAATTTTTATCGGAAATTTTAATTACCTTTTTATCACAAATTATTTTCTATATATATTTGTTTTGTTGTAAATGAGAAGTTTTTTTAACACATTTTTATTTATGGATTAAACTCAAAAAGTTATGTTATGCACAGCATACGACAAAGATTTTTTATATAAAATAATTTTACCGCAGTAAATATCGTAACCGAAGAGGCAAAATCTATTTTTTAGATTTTTTAATTGTATAACCTTAATGTTTTGTAATGATAGGTCTATTATAACTTCTTTCTTCAATAGCATTTAGTCTCGCAAGTAACATTTTTAGCTTATTTGATCCGGAAATGGGCAGAATTAGCAATTATATGCAAAAATTTTCCGGTAGTGTCTCGATATAGTCAGGTAGATTAGAAACACGAAATACCCGGGCAAAATAGTACCAGCCAAATCCAGCCTCATATACATATCTATTTTATGTATTACAAAAAAAAAGCTACAAAGAATTGTAGAGAAAGGAGTTGCTTTCGTCTAAAAAAATATTTTCTGAAACTTGTTACATACTTGATAGAAGATGTGGCTTCCATATAAACCATGACAGTCACTTCATAGTTACCATAACGTAAAAAACTTTCATGAAAGTCCTTTATTTCAATATTTTCTGGCAGATTGATATAATCCTTAATGTAATCTAAAACGAAATTAATACGTAAAAAACGACTTGTACCACTGTATGAATATAAAAGGTTAAACTTTTTGTCTATATCCCGATATCATATTATTCTTGAAGTTGTATAAAGAAATATAAGCAGGCTGAATAACAAAAACACAGCTATTTTTTATCGGATTTTTTTTATACTGTTTAACTAAGCCGCTGAACTTTGGTTGGGAACATTTAAAATTATCATGAAATTGTTCTTCCCTTCATTCGTAAACGTAAAACTTATACCACTCTTTAGAGTGTGCATAACTATCGAACCCCATGATATGCATACACGTCGCAATTATATTACTGATATTTGTGTCAGAGGAAAAAGAAAAGTCCGAATGTTCCATCTTTTGGTTTAACTTACTGTAAAAATAAATACAAAAATGCTTTTAATATACTTACCCACAGGGTTAATTACACATATGTAATTTAATAATTTACATACCCATGTTTTAAACGTAAAATATTCCCTTAAGAAGTAATTAATACCCATAGGCAGGCCCCTGACGGTTGGGATTTTTGACCGAAAAATCCCAAAAATCCCAATCATGTAACTTGTAAATTTGGGAGATTTTGTCCTTTTCTAGAAAAAAAGAAGGTTAAATACAAGAAAACAGATCTGTTTTGTAATACAAATATACCTGCGTAATTTACTACACAAAGATGTATATCTAACCTGCATATTAACAGTTTTTCTTAAGATATAAGCCCTGGTTATAATTAAAGTGTTAAATTTGTCGTTTGTCATACATAATTTATGCATATATATAGTTTTATACCCCGTAAACTTTTTCTTATCGTACAGATCCTTTTTTACGCTTGCTTGTAGAAGAATCCAAAACTTCAATTAATCCATGAATAAAAGAATCTTGAAAGAAAAAAGAAACGAGAAAAGTTAAAAACTAAAAAAATTGGGTAACTTTTTGCAAGCTATGAAATCTGCCTTTTCACGTGTATAATATATTAATATTACAAAAACGAATACAAAATGTTGCATCACTTTGTATACAAGTACGCGTAAAAAATTGATTAAAATCAATCATGTTTTTTTAGTAGTATAAAACCATATATTTTGTCGTAAAGGAAATTCTTAATCATGAACTTGCTAATTGCATATACTTTGAAATTTTTAGAAATAGATATAGATATGAATTTAAACTAAAAATAATATTTTACGACAAAAAAATACAAAACCTGTCAAATATGCAAAAAAAGGGCTGAAAATAAGTATTTTTTAATTGTAAATATATGATTTTGATGTTAAAAGCGCTGTTTTTTTTTTTTTTTTGGTTGTGTTTTTTATTAGAATAAAATATCCCACATAAAAATTTCTACTGTACAAGAGTATGAAAATATATTATGTTGTCCTATATCCTTTATTGCTATTAAGAACAAAAGTTTTTCTAAAATTTTTTGTTATTATAATATGTAAAAAATAAACTTAAAAAAACTTTTGAAAAAAAAATATTTAAAATTGTTTTAATAGGTGAAACATGCAAAATTATTCAAAATACTAGTAAGGTAGCGTATTTTTGCAAAGTTTTAAATTTTATAACTAAGCGTAAAACTTGCAAGACAAAATAACACTTATTTGTGATTTTTTTTCCTGGTTTGCTTGCATGAAACACTTCAGCATAGTTGTATTTATTGCAAAAAAAAATTCATTAAGTGGCTAGCATTTTTACTTAACAGCCGCCGCAACAAAAAAAAAACAGTTATAAAGTATGTAAAAAGCGTTAAAATTTATGTGATAACATTTTCTATATGTGCAATTGATTATTACAAGATATACTAAAAATTTCAAAATATATATTTTTTAAAAATATTTGGTTAATGCATGGCTTAAGAGGAGGTAACAATTATCAAAATCCCAATATCCCAAATAAATTTTTAAAATGACGTTTGTTATCCCAATATCGTGTTTTTTGGGATTTTGGGAAATAATCCTGAGCGTCAGAGGCCTGCCCATAGGTAAAAAAAATACGGGTTAATGAAAATAATACCCATTTTTTCGCAAAATGCGGAAATATACCCATGGTTTGGCAATAAATGGAATAAATACCCATTTTTATGTACAAATCGGAATAAATACCCATTTTTGAAAATTTACGTTGGCACGAAATCGAGTGAATCGCCTCAATTATACCTATTTTATCTATTTTGTAGACATCAAAATAATTAAAAATACCCACAATAGAAATTTTGACCTGTTTTCCTCCTAAAGTGACCATAAAGATTATGAAAAATGTAAAAAACACTAATTTATCCCTAAACGTTGCGATCATCAACTAAAAACTATTGCAACTGATATATAAAGACATAATTTATTTATATATTTGTCTTTAATTATTTTTTACATTTATCATAATCTTTTATAGTCATTTTAGGGAGAAAAAAGGTCAAAATTTTAATTGTGGGTATTTTTAATAATTTTAATGTCTACTAAATAGATAAAATAGGTATTTTGCAGCGATTCATTTAATTTCGTGTTAACTAAATGTTTAAAAAAATGGGTATTTATTTCGATTTGTACATAAAAATGGGTATTTATTCCATTTATCGCCAAAACATGGGTATTAGTTCCGATTTTACGAAAAAATGGGTATTATTTCTATTAACCCTTTAAATACACAACCATAGTTTGCCTTGTAAATAATCTTCATCATTTGCATCTGAAATCAGAAAAATATGTGAACTAGCCAATGATTTTACTCTAAAATTTAAGAAAATATTATACAACAAAAAGCAAAAACTGAATTTAATAAAAAGAAAACACTTTTTCCATTGCCAAACCATCCAATAATAACCAGATTTATGTTGTGTATTAAATCAAATATATTTCTACATAATAATACGCTAATGAAACGATTATTTTGTATAATTTATTTAAAGAATAATAGGGATGATGAACAAGGGTTATTGATTGCAAACCCGATGTTTTTATGCAATCGACATGTGTATAAGTCATTTTTCCATAGGAATCTACTTAGGTTTAAGAATTTAAGAATTTGCCTATTTTAGAGCAAATAAATTGCTTTCTTAGGGTGTGTACGATAACTACCCATGGTTTTTTTTTGGAAGAAAAAACACAGTAAAAACGCATAAAAATTATGTCAAACCTAGAAAAAAAATATGTTTGTATGCTTATTATTGCACTCTGTGTATTTTCCGCTTTTTAGATTTTGTCGAAAATATTTTTAAATTGAGTTTTG
>JAQFYM010006890.1:0-11110 GCA_034694785.1 Agrenia bidenticulata
AAACATCAACGGACCTTGTAAATAGTGATTCTGTATATATTTAAAAGATGATGCTAACTTCTATATCTCTATTTAAGCATATCACGTAATAAGACAACCAAGTTTTACAGCTGATAAAATATGTGCCATAAAGTCATTTTTGTGTGCTTTATCAAAGGTCTCACATACAATAAACCATAATTGAAGTCTAAGATTTAAACCAAGGGATAAACAATATAGTTCTTGTATGTTGCTGATCTAATGCATTACAAAACAATTACGAGTATGCTCTCTCATATATTTTTTAACAATAACCTTTTACTTTTTTTTTCTTTAGTATTAAATAAATATATATACGAAAACTTAAAAATATGTAGCATAAACTGAGAAGATAAAAGTTTTTAATCAAATGCGTATGTATGCAAAGTAAAACGATTTTTATAATATTTTTCTTCGAAGAAAAGACTTACTTCATATATAGTTGCATTATAAATACACTTTGTTTTCAAAAAACAAACGGAAAATTAGCCGAACTATTTACAGTTAATTCAAAAATGTTTTTTATGATTTTTATATACCGGCGTTACGCTGTTATTTTATTTTTACAAGCTTTGTTACAATATGATTTTAGCTTCATTGAACGTTTGTCTTTGTCTTTAAATGTACAAAACGTAAAGTCAAGTACGCACTAATCATGGTAAACAGCACTGGCAATTAATGCAGGTTAGCACGTTTTATCTTGTTTACAACAAACCAACCGTCAAGTATAATTGTTCTAAGATTTAAGGGGGCTTAAGGTTTTTTTTGAAATGTTTGTGACCCCAAAATTTTAGCTAAAATATCCTGTCGGGTTGACAGCACGAACTGTCAAGTATAGACATAACATCTAATATTTTTGTATACTGTGCATCTTACTCATTGTTAAGCTATATTTAGAATCATTCTCTTAACCTCACACCTAAATGCTAATATCGAAAAAATCACTGTATACATTTACGTAAACTATACACAACCAGTCAGTAATTACACTAGAAACCGCACCTACTGTAAGGTTGCGCGCTTGACTACTTCAGCGCTAAGAAGGAATATATTAAAAACCAACTTAAAAATACTTTTGCTGCAGATGTTACAGCAGAAAACAGCGTTTTTTCTGCGCTCCTAGTAGTTAAACATTACTATGACAGGCAAAAACATCACTTTGACCTATAATAAAAACCCTGCTTGGGTATGCCGTGTTGTCAGGCGCTAAGTTACAATATAATAATATTACTCGTTTGCACACTCATAAATAATATGACTAACAAGCAACGTTAAAATAGAGAACTACAGGGTTCTACGGATTTTAAAGATATCGAAGTGTAGGTTATAAGTTACAGTTTTACAAAAAAAAAATGTTTATAAAATAGATGAATACTATAAAAAAAAATATCAAAAACAAAAGTTGCGGTTAACAAGGGTCAGAACCACCCCAATCTGTACTGATAAAAAAGTCTATGACAAAAAAAAACCCTCTCAGTAAAAACCTCAATTGAATTGTAAGTCAGCTTATCACCTTACTTTTATTTTTCGCGGTGCATTTCTATCCAAGAAGAAAGGTTCGTTCACCACATGTATTCCTGCGTCGATACAGTAAGCATATTAGTTAAAAAAACAGTCACGCATATAATTTTTTGTATCCGATACTAAGTCAGATCTACATTTATTGACTCATTTATTGTAAAAATTGATCGGCGTTAAAATATCTCCAGGTTAATCAAAAACTTCCGATTTGTTTTTGGTTTTTAAAAATTAAAGTACAGGTTTTTATTGCAGAATCAGCTATCTTATATGTTCAATTGTGTTTTATTTTGTTCAATTTGTTTTTTATTTGTAATTTTCTTTATATTTGTTTCTATAAGTTTGTATTAAGGACTTGTTAATAATCGTGATTCGTACTAAGAATGAAAACATTAAAAAGTTTCAAAATGACATCGACCAATACAAAAGACTGCTATTCGCTAATAAATGTTAATGCCGTTTTTTTATGCCACAAAAGTATTACGGATTTACTTAACAGTATACCAAACATAATTTGTCTTTTTATGCATTGAGATTTAAATGTAAATGTACATTATAAGATTAAATAATAATAAAAGCATCGTGTTAACCAACTTTTTAAAAACTCGTAGATTTAAGATAAAAATTTTGTGTTTATTGTAAGGTCTAGATTTTTTTGCAACAACTTAGTATAAAAAAATACAAAATACCTACGAAAAAGGTGTGTAAATTTTTATAAGTACTTTAATCATGAACATTGATATAACGCGATTTATTTATTTACGTGTTTTATTGCCGTCTGATATCTCGCAACTAATATTTTATTTAACCAGTTATAGACAAACACAGTATAGCATCTTCTGGTTGTTTTGTGTTATATGCATTATGTATTGGTTATAAAAGAATACAAAAAATCACACCGACCTAATAGCATATATTTTATTTACATTTATGCACGTTATAAGTCTTTTTTATTAACACCAACACGTCTAAACTTGAGTTTAATGCCAAAATACAAAAAACCTCACTATAATTTCTACCAGCTACATTTTACAAGTTATGATACAATTTTAAAACAATTTTTTATATTAAAAATTTGTGCGTTTGCTTGTTTGCATGAAGTTATAGATTTTTAATACAGACAAGAAGTATGCCATCAGAAACTAAAACCTTTTATTCTGTTTATTGTGCGCAAATACGCTCAAAATATATATGTTACATCCAAGTAAAAATTTTGTACCTTTTAGAAATAAAATTGGTTTTTATAACAAAAAATGGTAAATAATGGATAGTATATGACAGATAAAATAATCAAATGAAACCAATAAAATATATTCATACAAAAACATTTTATATGGAGTTTTTTATGGCGACATATTGTTTACATTTTATTACACTGGCAATTTTTGATACTACGGAGGGGGTGATAGAGTATACGCATAAATCTGTATTTTTCATGCGCTCAAATACTTTAATATACAAAAGACAGCCGATTTTTTTTGATTCAGTTTAAAAAAAGATATTAAAAAAAAATCACCGGGTCAAATCAGACAAAGCGAAAACTATCTTATGTGGCACTCTAACTATATAAAAGTTGTTTCAATTTATTAATATTTTTTTTTTATATACTATAAAATCGACCTTGTGTCTTTTAATGCAAATTAAACTGTAAAAAGCAGCTTTTCTACATCAAAATGTGTTTTTTTAGAGAAGTTTAAATAAATAAATAAATAAAATTAAAATGAGAACTTTATATGGCATTGGTCTTTTACAATACGATAACATACGACTAGGAAACAATGAGCAAAAAACCGGCTCTTTTTGCATCTTTGTGACATTCAATGCATATTTTGCATATTTCGTTTGCATGTTTGATTACCTCTAAAATTGACCATGACTACGTTCACATGTAGAATTACTATTAAAGCAACAACAGTGGCTGTTGTCATGTTCTTGTATATTTGAGCAATCTCCAAAAACCTTTTTTAATACATTTTTACCGTAACAGAGCTTTATAAGGTTTTATGATAAAAATCGAAACACAGCGGCGCCGCGAAAATGGCAAGGAAAATACGTGGTCATGTATTAAGATTAAAAAAGCGTACCTAATTTCAGGGTTTTTTTTTGAGCAGAAATTTTTTTGATAAAAAAATTAAAAATTGTGTAACTAAAAGCGTTCAAAATAACGTAAAAAAGATTTTTTACGATCCATTTTTGTTTTTTTGCTAGTTTTTGTAACAACAACACTGACTAGCCTTGATCTTTAAGAATTCTGGCTCCGCCACTGGAGAAACAAATATTAAAGAATTGTAAAAAACACAAAAAACGCAAAAAAGTAGAGTCTGTAGTGTTTTAACTATAGTTGTTAGTGCAAGCATAATTTAAATGTATTTATTTTGATAGCGACTTATAAAAATGCAATAAGCACACTACTTCATCGCATAAGGATCTATTGTTATGCCGCAAAAACAAAAAAAAAAAATTGTAGTTTAAGTAAGTAATATCATGGAGAGAGATTTTTATACATATGTTCTTAGCATTTTTTATGGGTTTTTAAGGGTATCACGTCAACGGATATGTAGTTTTTGGACATAGTTTTTATAATAAGAATATAAAAAACAGCGCAAGAATTTTTTATTTTGGTTTTAAACACTTTTTATTAATTCCCAAAAGATTAATAAAGGAAATGCAGTGACAGTTATCCTGTTACAAAAACTGCAGAAATTTCTATGATGAGTTTTCGGTTGCAGTAAACCTGTTAATCAGCACGCTTATCAGTGTATATATAAGTGCATTTGGTTGTATTTTAAACGGTTTGATACTGTCAGCATCTATGTTGGTGCGGTAAACTGTAAATTTTCGTGCAACGTCGTTTTTTAGCAAGTCAAAAGTGATTAAAGTTTCTTTAAATATGTGCCTGAAAGTTTCTAAAAAAATCCGGGACGTTTTAAAATATTTTTCTTATGTTTTTACTTTTTTTGCAAAATGTTGCCAAAAAAGTTTTGTTTTTTACACAGTTATGTATCTTTACCTTACTTACGTAAAATCTGCTTTTGAAAGTTTTTTTTTACAGAATCAGTACTTTTTACATTTTCTATTTAATCTTCTTTCACAATTTGCAAAAAAACACGAACACAATTGATTGTCATATTGCTGCTTTACCATGGTTTTATCCGTTTCAAGCGCATTTTATGTGCAGTTTGATTAATGCGAATAACCTGTACAGTTTGCAATGCTTCAGCTTTTTTTTTCGTTGCGTCACCGTCGTTACCCGTAAATAATAGCTTAACTAACAGGCAGACGTCGTCTGCACTGGGATGCCCCCCAGTCCGGAATACCTTCCTTTTTTTCAGTGTACGGGTCTTATTTCCGGCTGAAAGCGTTTTCAAGAGCCCAGTTCTTACGCTTTTTGTAGCCGAAAAAAACGGTTCTTGACGGGTCCGGATCGAAAAAAATAAAAAAATGTAAACAGGCAACTAAAAAATTTAGTATTTTTTTTGTCTTTTTTAATAAGCATGACAAGCGTTTTAAGAAATTATATGCATAAAAATACGACTTTCGCATTGCTTTTTTTGTTTTTTTTTGGAAATGCAATCCTGCAAGGTCTTTTTATAGTTAAAAATGATTCACTTACATTTTTATATTTACTTTTTGCGGATAAGCAAATTTACATTGATAAAAAAAACAACTGGTATACAAACCTTTTGATATAATTTTTTATAACAACAAAATGATGCTACGTAAATAAAAAACACAAAACTGCAGGTAATACACAAGTCCAAACTTTTTTTATATAGACAAAAAAAAATATATATACAATCATATCTATAGACAGCACTGGCAACAACAACTACCATGCACAAAACAAAAAAATCTAAATAACTCTTGTTTTTTTATTACCCCATATATGAACATAAAATAAATCGATTCAGAATTGTTGCTTTCTTTTCATACAAAATAATATTAAACACGAAAATAATACGTACTTCGAGGATTGGTTAAAAAATATACTTGGTTTATTAGATTTACAATTTAAAAAGCATTTTTTATAAGGAATTTCGTTATAAACAAAATGGTTGGAATTCAGACCACAAAAAAGCCGTCCACGGAGCACATATTTTTATAACTAGACATCATATACTATAACTGTACACATATATCGACATGCTGAGAATGCGTCTTCTGGTTGGTATACCAAAATCAACACCGCGCTTATATGTTGACGAAATGTCTACGTTCTTACTAACAGTTGCACAAGCAAAACAAAATGCTAGAAAATATTAAGCTTTGGCAGTTGGAGATAGATCATCTCGTAAAAAAAATTGCTGAGGAACATCTTAGCAATTTGCGGCACTGGTATACAGAAAAAGTCAAACAAACAAGATTTTAGTTTTCAAAATAGAACAAAAAACATTTTCAAGCAATATGTTTGTTGTGTAGATTCTACAAAAAGAAACAGAGGCTAACATACGGCAGCCGTAGAAAAACAGATGCGCGAATATACAGAAGTATCTACACGAAATAGCGCAGGCAATCATACTCAAACATATTATATGTAGTTGTTGACAGCACATGAAATGGATAGTTTCAATATTAAAACAACTATGAGCATTGCGAAAAATTTATAAACAGGTACCCAGCTCTGTAAATTAGCAAAGCAGCGTAGTAAAGCAGAACAGGCTTTTTCTCTAATGAAAAAAAAATTAAAGATTAACACATCCTTCATTTAATTAAAAATTTTTATAAGAAAAACTTTTTTTATACTCGATATGCTGGATGCACAATTTATCTTTTTGACATGGAAAAAAAATTCTTCTACGAATAAATACTAAAAATACAGAAATCTTAACATAACATTATTTATTCTTATTTTTCGCCCTTTTTATTTTGCTAAATATTAAACATTGGAACAATATTAATAGGCATCTAATCGTTTGATCTTTGTACATCTTTGTTTATGTCAGATAACGATTTGGTTTAATCACCGTATTTATTAGATAGCTCTTTTAATTTTTGTGTTTTATATCTTCTGATGTACTACGTTGATCCCGTCACGATACCAGGACGTTATGTTTTATAATACTCTTTTAGTCTTTTTATTTTTGTAATCTTTTTCTATTATTTTTTTTTATTGCACTTGCTTTCAGTTGCTTTTATTAATACCCCCTTTGATACATTAGATACAAATATCTATATTTTTAACCTTTTCAGCTAGTTTGCTTGCTTTCATATTCATGCCTTTATTTACCTGGATATACTACTAAACTTGAGCTCATATTTTGACATTTGTCTAATCCTGTATCTATATTATCCCTTTTAAGTAAGCGTTCTTCATATGTTTTAACTATTTTTGCTGTAGGCGACTCGTTTTTATTTACTCCTTTTTTGTTTCTTCCTTATAAAATTCTCTCAACTCGACCACATTCAACTTCTTATTCTTTCATTTTTGTTGGGATTTGTATAAAATTTACAGAGTAGCTCCATAGAGTTTTTGAAATTTTTAGTTCTTGTCATATCGTTCCGTTTTCGCATATAAGTTTTTATCAAGTGATTTTGTTTTGTTTTGCACCCCGTTTCACTAAACCCTGCATCAAAGATTCCACGCATAGGCCCTATACTCCTATCCCTTTTTCGGTCTTCCATGAGATTTGTAAAATTGAGATTGTTGTGTTTGATTTGCCTACATTACAAAATGAAATTGTATTCGGTGTACATCAGTTTTCTATCTCTTCATATAATAGAAAAAAAAAATAAAGACAGTAGAACCATCTAAATATATATATATATGTTTTCTGTATAGTAAACATTTTTAGACAGCTAAATATAGCATGATGTATCTATACATAAAATAATATACGTATATAACGTCAAAAATGTATTTTTTTGACCCCTAAATTATAAAAGAGAAATAAAAATAATAATACATACATCAATAACTTTTATATAGTAGGTTTAATTAAAATAAAATAGTTATACTGTAAAACTAGTAAAAAAGTAAAGTTATCTGTAAATAAAAAAATATGGACATGCCTATTGGTAACATTGCAAGTAGTTCTTTGCACTACGATAATTTTTTATACTACTAACTACGAAATTTTTGATTCTGTATCTCAACAGTAAATACAAGGAAAAAGTACACTGCACCGCTCTCCCCCCCTTAAAATACAGTTGAACGACGAAATTTTATGTTTTTTGTTAAGCGAATATTAGTCTGCGCGTATATTTGTTTTCTATTTATTTTTGTTGGAAAGTCTATTGAAAAATACAAATTTTTGTACAAAAAAATTACATTTTAGTACATTTTAGTGCTTTTTTGTACTGTTGATATCAACTTTATTTATCTGTTTTCTATTATTAATGTTTTTTTATATTTATAGCTTTTTGTTATGGTTTACAAAAAAGCCATTACCTTCGTTTTTTTTGTGTTTTACAGATAAAAAAAATAAAAGTCATATGTATACTATTTCTCTTTTATATAAAAGTTTTTTCTTACTTTTTTTTGCGTTATATAGTGTTTATGGTATTCTGTAGGGGTATAAAAATAATAAAAACAATTCTATTGTTGAGGTAAGGTTAAGGTTGCACTGTTATTATAGTTGTACTACATATTGCAGAAAAAAACATTTTTTCTATTTCTATTTCTATTTTGTTTGGTTGTTTATTATAAGATTTTTCTATAAAAATTACTTTATTTGTGTTTGAAAGATTTTTTGAATAGTTTGTTGTAGATGAAATACTAAAAAATACGAAAAACTTTATAAAAAAAACTATAAATAAATCTTAAACTTTTTTTAATTTTTAAGAAAAACTAATTGTTGATGCTTAATTTTTGCATTGATGTTGATCATATAGTAACGACGACAGATCAGTATATCATAGAAAAATACGCGATAGATATAAATTGGCGATTTTTTTGCATACCTATATAACACAAAATATTGATTTTAAAAAGCCGCTACTATATTTATCGTATTTTTTTTATACTTTGTAAACCCCCAAAAACTGATATGAGTTGAAGTTTAGATGAATCTATCAGGTATTCTTATTTTATATTTTGTAAATATGTAAATAGTTTTTTATGCTCTTAAAAAAGTTTATCATAGTGCTGTATAGTAAGAACTAAGATTTTTATCTAAAATGGTACACACGTTATCACGTGTCAAAAAACTACCCTACTGGCATATTTTAGTTTACGAGCAAAATTATTTTACTGTACTCTTTTTTTACGACAAAAACAGTGTGTAAAAAAAACTTAAAATGAAAAAAATGCATTTTTTTGTGTTTTTTTGTGTTTGATTTTAGGCCATATTAGTAAGCGAAAAATAATATATTTATTAAAAACGGTTTTTTAAGCATAAATGGTTTAATTTTATTTGCTATGCGCAAAGTCGTGTTAAAAAAGATATACAGTACCGGCTTATGTCTGCAGAAAAATCAATTTTAACTATTTTCCTAGTTAGAATAAGACGTAAAAATAATAATGTCATGCTTTTGGCCATTTTTGATTTAGTAAACGATATTTGCTATATATTAAAGTTTCGACGCTGCTTGCGACAAAAAAACGTGTATGGACAGTAACTGGCAACTTACAAAAAAGTAAATTAAAAAAAAATAAACATGTACATAAACAGCGCCTCGCGTACTTTACGCCTACAAAAACAGCACAGTGCACTTTTAAAGTACTATTTTAGCGCAAAATATACTGGTAATTAAATATTTACTATCGGTTACAGTGTTGAGTAAGTTTGCTTTACAAACACAATATTTTAATTTTTACGACAAAAGCAAAGTTTAAAATGTAAAAGACAACACCTTTTTATATCTAATGATTACAACTTTGACCTTTAAAATAGGATTCGGAAAGATTTTCGTACATACGACGAAACCGAAAATTTTCTTTTTTATTTTTTTACTACTTTTATGGAATTAAAAAAGTGGTAAAATACACTAAAACAAAGTTTGACATGCAGCATTTTAACCCATCTGTAAAATCCAGTAAATTTATTTTTTTTTCATATTATAGTTAGCATTTTTAAATATGATTTACAGTAGAAACCTATGTTACTTTTTCATTTGTATTGTAATAAAAAATAATTTACGACAAAGGGTTATATCATTAGCAGTAATATAGTGGCGTACCTAGGATTTTTTTTTTTGGCGACGGGTAATGTTTTATATAAAAAAAAGCATGAAAACCTAGTTTTGTAATGTTTACGAGTTTTTATTTTTTTTACGTCTAGTTTAAACGTAATATTTTTTTTGTTTGAATTTTAAGATAAAAACAATCATTGCACAAAAAAATACCTTTTCTTGAATAAAGGTGTAAAAAAAATTCGAATGAAGGTGAAGGTAAACCCCCATGTCTTTTTCTTTACGAAAACCACTGCTTTACTTTTTGTGTTATTGTTTTTGCACAGTAAATAATATAACCAAAACTACATCCCTACGCACGTTTTTACCTTGTAAACAGCTATATTTTTCAAGCAAAAATTTACTAAGCGTTTTTAGTACCAAAAAAACATTTCTTCTATAGTGTATCTATCTTTTTTTATACTGAACAACAAATTTTAAATGCATCGACCTAATCAAAATTTTACAGAACAAATTTTAATATAAGTTTTACAATATACAAGAATACAGTAAAATCGTAACTACAACATAAAAGTAATGTAAAAATGTTAAAAACGTTTTTTCTTACACCTTCTAAACTTTAATGGTTTTTAATAAAAAAAAGAATTTTGTATGCAATAATATTATTAAACTTAAAGAATCCTGCTATTTTGCAACGCAAATATTATAGAGGAATCAGTGTAGATAAAGGAAGGGTAAAAG
The DNA here is from genome assembly GCA_034694785.1 of Agrenia bidenticulata. Taxonomy (NCBI): domain Eukaryota; kingdom Metazoa; phylum Arthropoda; class Collembola; order Entomobryomorpha; family Isotomidae; genus Agrenia; species Agrenia bidenticulata. Next base: position 10,348 of record JAQFYM010006890.1, read on the forward strand.
TTTTCTCTGCTTAAGGATAAGAAATATTTACTAAAAATTTTTTTATACAAAATTAAAAGCAAACTAAAACTACTACAAACTATTTATTATTAAATTTCTGTTCAAATTCAAATTGCAGTGCCGTGATAGTTTATAATTACTGAGGATAAACCTCTTCAACTATGTTTTTTATACTAAAAAATTGCTGTTTAATGTCATTTTTGGCAACTATTCCTTAGTTAAGATCTCCTTATAAAGTCAAATTTAATATTGTATATATTTATAATATATACGCTTTCTTATTAACGCAGATATTTGTATAATCGTCAATATGCACATATTCTTCAGCAGATAACATTGTGTAATTATTTGTATTCTATAAAGCTTGGTGATGCTGTTTTTTTAGATCGGATAGAATGGAAGGATTTTTCTCTTCATTAATACCTTTTAAAAAAAGAATATTTTTGCAGTTCGTTCCAGAAGTTTTGATTGATTCATTTGATTTATCTTGCCAAATTACTTAATTATTAAAATTTAATCTTAGAGTGTAAAGTTTCTATTTTACTCAATTCTTCTTTTCCTGAAAAATAAAAAAAAACTTTATTATTGAAGTATAATTTAAAATGCATTTTAAAGTTATCAATATTACTTTGATCCAATTCTTGGATATAACTCGTTGTGTAAGGTAGGAGAATGCTAATTATAAATTAGATGGTGATTCAATCTTATGCATGCTGAAATTACTAATTAAAAGACATAGTCTGTCGTTTATCTGTTTAACTTA
>JAQFYM010006891.1:0-11108 GCA_034694785.1 Agrenia bidenticulata
CTTAATTTTGGGGTAAAAAATTGTGCATAACCCCCCCCCCTTGATAAATTATTTTTTTTTAAACATGAAGAAAAAATTTTTTTTATGATTAAATATTTTACGGGGTTCATTTTTTAGCCCCCATTTTAAAAAAACGCCCCCAAAAAAAAACCCTGCCTATGCCCCTGATTCACATATCCCTTTAAACTCCTTAATACAGTCACACATGCTGGTTCTTTAAACTCGCTGGTCTACATTCTTTGTTTTACGGGAATTACAAACTTGCCATTATGTACTTTGAACTTGCGAATTCCACTTTGCTCTGGCCTTTTTGTGCATTTATACATATTAAGTGTAAATCCAATCTTATATTTTTTACAGAGCAAATTCGCATGATACACGTGTTTGCTTAGTGTTGAAAGTGTAACGCGGATATCATCAATATAGACGGCAACAATCGTCTATAAATACGCCATTGAACTACTACGCTAAATTTTTTCGAATTTGAAGGGCCCGTATACAATCTTATGGTAAGTTTTTCACTCAAAAATTCCAAGTTCTAGTTATATACCCTTTTTTTTTCTATATTTTCCACATATTATAATCTGATGAAAGCCGTCATACACGTCTTAACCTTCGAAGTTTTTTGCATCCACAAGCATATCCATGCAGTCGTCAAATCGTGCAATGAAATATTCTTTCTGTATCGTGTCTTTATTTAAGGCCTTATATTTAACACTGAACTTTATTTCCTCGTTAAACTTCGGCACTAGAACTACTGGTGATAAAAACCCTGCATTCGAAAGTATAATAATATCAAGCTACAACGCGTTCTGGATTTCTTGGCGATTAATTATATGTGCAGCTTGACTTCTACAGTATATCGGACATTTTTTTATTACCGATCTTTCATTCATTACCATATCATGCTGTATTCTACTATTAAGGAAAACTTGGTTCTTGTTTTTGTAAAGACCGAAATATTTACTGCACGTATTTATAAGCTGTTGTGTTTGTTCGAGCTATATTGTCGCTTTACCAATATCCATTTCTAATAAATTGTGTCCTTTTTGTGTATGATTATCCCGCATCTATCCTGTATTATATAGAGGCTGTAAGGCCACATTAAGTTTTTTTAGTACAATCTTTTTCTTGAAAGTATTTTTAAGTCAATCTTCATTGGTGTAATTGTATTTACTACTAAAATTAATACTTTTTATAAAAACGGTACAACATATGCTTCTACTTTTTAAATCACATCGGATACATTTATTAGAGGTAATATTATTTTTCTATTGATGATTTAGTAGTTGTTGCTTTTTTTATCTTCTCATTACATTCACGAATTGGAAATATGTTAATAACAGCAAATTTGAAGGAGACAAATGTATACGAAGCAGGTGTGGCAATCAGCTAACAAAACGAAGCATTACTTTAATAAAATCATCGTAGGTCGGTTATCATTTATAAGAAAATCTTCAACCTTTATAATACCACTAATATACATGACCTTTTTTGTTCATTCTTTTTGTTTTTCAGTAGTATCGTGTTTAATTCCTAGACTATTATCACAGTCGAAAATATTATGTTTTCCATTGCATTTGTAACACGTAATTAGTAGTGGACCTATTTCGATATATTGATATGGGGTTCTGTTGTGCAAATTATACCCACGTCACGTACACCTTTATAGTTAATGCCTTCTATTGTTCGTACATCTTCTATTAGATCATTTTTGACATATGTCATTTCTGTGCTTCTTTGATCTTCTCTGAAGTATGCATTTGATCTTTCGATGTATTTACTTCCTCTATTAAATCTTCATATTTTGTAGGCATTTTTTCACAGATGGCTTCCTTTTTATCTTTCATTGCAATTATAGACATCTTTGCCAACGCTCTAACCTCAAACATATATTCTTCATACTGCTTTTAATTAATCTGTCTACTTAGCAGCTTCATCAATGCCACAGTCTTAAATGTTTCCTCTGGCCCTATCCTTGTTTTAAGTTCTGTCATAAATGTTTTTAATTTTTGATCTCATGCCCTATGGCTCCATTATACCATGCCAAAGCCTTTTCTCTAGAATTTGCTAACAATATTCCCAAGCATTTCTTTTCTTTCCAATTTTCTGCAAAAGGGGTAAATTAGGCCAAAAAAATTATTGCATTGTTCCCTTTTTTAATCCATTATATTTTTCAAATTGCAGAGCAGCCTTTTGAGTTTGCATTTCTATTGCAGCCAACTCTTCATTGATTTTTTCTATTCGCGTGCGTTTGTCTTTTTTGAGGCTGTCGCCATTTGTAGGTTTTGGTTCAATATTTTGTGTATTAATCATGGGTATAAATTATAATGTCATTAAATAGTTTGTATCCTTTGGTTGGCAAATCTTGTCATTGATAATGAAACTATAAATAATCAATCTACGCAAATGTCAATGGTGACATATTTAATGGTAAGAAAGGCTTGATACCAGGCACGTAGCCAAAAAGCAAAATTCTCTAAAAAAAGGATCCCCAAACCTATTTTTAGATATAAAAGAAAAGATTTTTACAAAAGAAAGTAATAGAAAGAAGTAAGACTTATTTTACCTGACATGAAGTTTTATTGGAACAAACAAAACAAATATATACAAAATGAATAAAAATCATATAATTTACAATAATTGGGCAAACAGATAGGCCCTAGGTACGGGGGGTTCCCTAGGTACGGGATGCCTAGGTAAAGGGCCTCTAGGTACGATGGGCCCCTTCCTACGAGCCTGCTTGATACCTGTCAATATGAAAGAAGCATACTGTCGCACGAAAACTTTAACTTAATATTTACATTAAATTAATTTTTTTTATAATATTTATACCCCATATGACAAAAAAACCATTTGTTTAGTATTTTTACAAGAAAAGACACAGAAACGGTGGAAAGTCTGCTTACAGTTTGTGAAGTATTTTAAGTTAATTAAAAGTATAGCACGACCAGTATGAATAATCTTATGCGAATAAAACACAAAACCAATTACCCGTGTCTCTTTCCATAACAGTAAACTAAGCAGCTCAAATAACAAAGCCAAAGACTGATTATACTTATTATCAGATGGCCTTTGTATAGTGTGTTATAATTTTAGTCAAAACGAATAATATCCCTCATTAAGTATATTTTTTCTGTTTTGTAGTCGGTTTTTGTTTTTTTTAATGGTTTTTTGCAACCCCTAAACCAACATTATATTTTGACTCATCTTTTCGCTTAATCTCTCACGCATTAATAAAGTATCATTGTCACCAATATTTTTATAATATAATGTATTACGCATTTTGCTACTGTTATTTTACAACAACATATTTCCTGCGTATTTTCATTTTATTATTAGAGTGATGATTGTTGAATGTAGTTGTACGGCTCATGTATTTGTTTATTTCTATCTATATATATATATGGTACGAAAGGGGTTAAAACTACATTGTAATCAAAAGTGCTATTAAATCATAAAACATCTTTATATATGAAGATTTGTACTCATCAGTTCTATTACTGCAATATTTAAATGACCCGACAAGTATTTATTAATGGGTTTACATGACTGCAGAGCGGCTATTAGCCTTGCTTGCAGCGGGGGTAAAATATGAATGGTTGTATTTCTGCTACTGATATCCTCATGTTTGCACATTATAAATAAACTCTCAGTAGTCCATATTGGCCGAATTTTTTTTTTCGGTTATTTTTTGATATTTTCTTCTTCGTTATAAACCTGCCTAGTTCTTGGAAAGACAATGACACATATATGTGTCATTTCAAATGTACACTTTTTGTTTCCAGATGACACATATATGTGTAATGCCAAAATTGTAAAAATTCGCGATGACACAAAAAGCTCTAAAACTAATTATAAAAACAAATGTAATAAAAAAGTAAATGTTGTGTTAGAATGCAAGAAAGGTATTCTTATGCTTACACATAGATATTGCTATTTCTGCCAAAAAAACGTAAAACTATGTTTTTAGTACATATATATTACACCGTACACTATCTAAGGCAGCAAAAAAAACTAGAAGTTCCATATATGGTATGGTAATATAAGCGGGTAAATAATTTTTGTTTCCGCCAATAATGCCCATAATGGTAAGATGAAAAAAAGCATGTTATTGTTTTAAATACACGAAAAGTGCAACATAAGGTATTATCGTGATATTTTGGTCTGAAAAAAGCACAGGTATTAAACATAATACGCATTTATTGTTTGCTCAATATACAATAAGAACGCAATTTTACGCAATTTTACATTATTTGCAATTTTTAATTCATTTTCTTTGTTATACGTGTTATTCTATGTATTATTAGTAAAAAAATGATTTTTTTATCATAATTTAAAAACTTTAAGACTCAATTTTAGAATTTGCTATTTTTTGTGTAATTCCGTAGTGGTATTATAAAAATCTATACTAAAAAACCTAAATTTAGATACCAATTTTTTTTTCCATATTAGAAAATTCTTATTTCGTATTTTTTTAAAGAAATACTGCAAAAAAATACATTTTTTTTAATACGAAATGCCCTTTTCATAACAAAAAACTATGGTAAAAAATATGGTAAAAAAAGCCGCCCATAATGGCCGCTTATTTATAGCCATATATGGACATCGGTATAAATTTTTCGTTACCGTTGATTAATATCATTTTGCTGCAATTAAGTTTATATAGTTGCATTTTTTTCATCAATGATATTCTTTTCTTAGCCTTTACTAAAAAAATACAAACCCAGTCATAAATATATGCTATATTACGAAAATCAAATACTAGCTGTAATGATTTTAATACCAATCTAAATAATTTAAGATGAGGCCATTGTATTATCTGTAGTATTTCAAACATTGTCTGCAAAAATTTAATCATTTATATATAAAAAAACCTATGCACACGCCAAAGCACAAAAATTGTACATACTTGACAAAATAGAAGTAATAAGTAGTGAATTTGGTTGTACATCACAAGCGTTTTTTTGTGTTAAAATTAACAAAATCAGCTTATAGAAAATGAGACCTACAATTGATTGGATCATATAATACAAAAACATATAAATTAAAACAAACTAACAGGGTCAAAGGTGTATTTTATTTGTCTCACAATGTAATTGGAAACTTTATATCACATATCTCTCATCTACCCAAGACAGAATACGTGACTCTGTATTGTCTTTCATGGATTTCGACATAATCAGACATCTTATTAAGCCGATTGAGCTATCAGTTTAGTACTATTTGCCATCTATGTTGTCACATATCGTTGAGCATATTTCGCGCACAATGTGCGCAAAATGTATTTGCGCACAATATTATCGAGGGTCCAGAACTATAGTGAAAGATTAAAAAAAAAGTATCAAGAATAAAAATACATAAAAACAGCAATAAATATATTTTTTTAAAGTAATAATAATACTTATAATCTAACTTCCAAGTATACCGCCCTGAAATTTTAGTTATAAATGTTAAGTTATAAAACTTATCATAAGATTTATATATTTCTCTAATCTCATTATATTTATCACTTGCATCATACTTAATTTAATTATTGTTTTTACTGCTCGATTGCATCATCTCTCTTCATAAAATCGTATCTCTAGCTTTTAGCTTTTAGCTTATATATAATTTAATAAATCTCCGAATGGGCAACAAAAAATGCTGTTTAGTCCCCGGTGCCACCCGTATCGCATATATTACTCGCAAAAGGGCATGCAATGCAAAAATCTAGTATAACAGTTTCATCGTTCAAAATCAGACCCTGTGTTTTTTATCACCAACTCCAACATAGTATTTTGCAAAATACCCAAGAAATTATATAACTTCAGATGAATCAAAAACTAAACAAGCAATAATCTTATTAATACATATTAAGCAGTAACAGCACATACCTTTACAAATGGTAATGAAAGTAAATTTCTCTAAAATGTCAGAAATATCGGAGATGAGTGATAAGTTTTCGAGAAATTCTTTGAAACATATTTTTTTAAATTCTGATCAAAATGAAATAAAATCCGCAATAGATACTGTTTCAAAAACTGAAACAAAAGCGTGCACTGGTCCCGTGGCATTATCACATATAAAATACTTTGATATATTGCTTGCAGTAAGATCTTAAAGCTTTCGGAAGGCGTTCTTGTAGGATCTTTCTTTTTATCTTTGAAAAAAATTAACATATTAAAAATATGTTAATGAATATCTTACAATGAATCGTATAAATTTGATTGGTCTCTATTGGTGAGGTATAAAATGATCTAGTGCCTAGCCACACTAAACTGTTAGCTAATTGTATAGAACTACTTGCGTTGCATATTATAATTGTATCCTGAGTAAATTTATCGCATTCATTGGAAAACGAAACACTTTATTATTTTCGGCACAATACAACGAACCTGCGTTTTACTATTAATAATTACCCCAAAAATTTTAAAATTTTCTAACATCTCGTATTTTATTTTTCATCCCCTCTATGCTTGGTACATTATTCGGCTCAAAAACATCTAGGTTTTTCACGACTTCAGCAACTATCTCATTTGTTTTTTGGCTTGTATTGCCAAAAGATGTCTCATCTGTGACATCGCTGCTGTTTTAACTAGCCTTGCGTTGTGGTTATGCGTCCCGCTACTAACAGACCTTTCTATTAAATTGATTGCGCAAGATGCTTACCAGGTCTTACTTGTACATCGATTGATATTACGATCCTTGACTGATCTGTATCTGAATCCATTTATTAAAATATACTTTGTTCCGATTGATGTTTTATCCTTAACACTGTCGCTTTTATTCATTAAAAGGGTATAAATGAAAAAAATAAAGGGCACAAAAATAATTTGCGCACAATGTGCGCGCAAAAGCTTATCCGTTTGGTCTTATTTAGTTTGGGTGTTCTTATTTAGTTTGGATTCTGCTTAATTCGTTTGTTGTCCTAATTATCCTTGGTAATCATGTTTTTTGTGTGACAGGCCCCCACACTAGTATATAATCTTTAACAGGATTCCCAAGAATTTTTTTACTAATACGCCAACAATGTATTATACTATTATTTTATTGTTGTTAAAAACATAATTTGATATTTGAGAAGCATAATGCAGTCACGGCTTGTTACAGTTGTAGAAATTTATGATTTTTATATAGTTGATTAAAAAAAGATTTTTTTATATAGCAAGTTGCAAGAGGATAAAAAAAGGGTGCAAAGTAGAATACGCGTTTGATTTTAACGGAAAAGCATTCTAAGGAAGACACTTTCCATATCTAACATGTTTCTTATATTTGACGATCCAAGTGAGAACAACTAAAAGAGAGCATGAAGACCAGAAATCATGTAAATGCACCATCGACGGCAATAATGAACTTTTTTGCACTCATAGTAGCTAATTTTACAACCAATCTTGGTTTTTTAAAAACTTTCACAAAATATCTGTATATTCAAGATTTTATGCCCTATCTGATAGCGCATTTTGTATACTGTAGACCTTCAGATAGTACGTTAAGATGTTTTTAAAGTACTCTAACGGGTTGAAAAAATGTTGTTATTTTCCTTTTTGAAAATTAAGATATACAGCTTATAAACTAATTTCTTATACATTTAATCTATATGTAAGTGTTATTTTTACAAATTGAACTTATATATAGTTATAAAGTAATTTTTTTGTTTTAGATACATGCATTATATTATATAGTCAGGCCTCTGAAATTGGTATTTTTCTATAAATGTCCCAAATCACCCTAAATTGGTAAAAAAACCCTATGTTATATTTTTTTTATAGGATTATTTTGACAAAAGGTATAGAATTTAATATTGGAATAAATTATATATCAATACAATAAAGTCGTAAAAAAATTTTTTTTTTTTTTTGCTTTTTAGTCTTTATTTTATGTTAATCCGCATTAAATTAGTAAACAAGCACTTTATCTAGAGATTTCAAATCCCGGGATCGGGAATTCCCGGGATCAAAAAATACAATAATTCGCAATTTCCGGGATCCCGGGAATTGATCCCGGGATTCCGGATAATGTGATTACGTGCATAAAAATCATGAAATATATGATGAATATGTATAAAATGCACCCTAAAAATATATTTGTCTTGTTTTGTCTTTTTTTGCCGTTTTTTTATAATGTGTAGTTCGAAATAAACTCAGTAGTAAGTTTTTGAAATTAATTAAGAACATGCAATTAATTCAATGCTAATATTGTGGCATATGCACAACTTTTTTTTCGAGTCTTTAAATGTAATATAAAATCACAAAGCCCATAAATTCGCAAAATTGCTGCAAACAACAGAATATCAGTACGTTGTATGCATAGAATTACGCAAGAAGAAAAAAAGTGTTTTTATTGTTTTTACAGATAAAAATTTCTGATGACTTTTGATATTTATATAAAGACAATATCATAATTATTCGGGCCTCTAATCATTTTGTAATATATTGCAGGTAAATATACAGACACGAATTGTAATATTATCAGCAATATCGACAATGGTTTCTGCTGCACGAAATATGTTGCATAAATTTAATCTTTTTTTTTGCTTAGAGTACTTTGCTTATTTTTATGCATAGTAAAAAAAGTTTCTTAAAATATTTACGGCATTTTTACATTAGATAAACGAAAAACACATGTAGTCTATCTATACAATTTTTAAATGTCTTTTAAAAGTAAACCAAGATTTAAACCATAGTTTTGTTATGTAAAAAACATTTTTTTACGCATAAGAACTATGCTTATTAATATTTATATATGCATAACGATTCTTTTGTGTCCATATACTGTTCTTCCCGAGAAAAAATACCAGAATACGTGTTTATCATTTTTTTATGTAAAATAATTCAAATTTAATCATTCTATTTTTATAAAGAACGCATTTTTAAAAAAAATACCGAGCGAAGCATTTGATAAAACATTAAAATAAACAAACAAAAAATAAGTGTTTTTTTTAACAACAATAAGTTTTCTTTAGAAACCATTCTGTCATTTTTATGAGTTGTATAGTTGTTTTAGTTGGTCTTTTGTACAAATTATTATAAATAAACGCTTTTTGGAAAAATCTTATACTATGATATTTGCAATAATATTTGTAATTAGAATAAAAAAAAACGTTTTTGTTACTTATTTCGTGATAAATTCTACTTTAACACGAAGTTTATGATTAAATAAGATGAATATTAAATATATTATCTTGTTTTTTTTTGCAATAGAATGATTGAAATGGATAATTTTAGACTTGTAAAAAAGCATTTCAATTATACAGCAGCGATTTATACTGATTTCATAATAGATGTATAGTTTAAGAACACACAACTGATAACAAAATAAACGAGAGTCTTAATATTAGATAAAATACTATTTTTGTAATGTTTATTTTCCCTTATATATTTATTACAATCTTCTATTTTTTTAGTTTGATTGTACACTAAAAAAAGCTAAATTTCCTTGCTTTTCTTATTAAAACGGTTTACAAAACTAAAAAATAACTGCTGAACTGCGTATTACCTTACGAGCTGCACGCTATAAGGTAAAAAAACAATTAAACAATATGCAAATATTACAAATAACACTTACTTACTTTTTTCTATCTTTAAGTCATTCTCAATGCTATGATAATTTTTATTTTTTTCTTACAAACATTTATTATATGGTTGCAATTTTACAATCTTGCTATTTATTCAACATCATTCCATAAAATTATCACAAAATAATAGATCTTTAATTCGGGATATCCCGGGAATTCCCGGGATAAAAAAATCATCAAAAAAAGGCAAGGATCCCGGGATCCCGCATCCCGGGATTTTGAATCCCGTACTTTATCCGTACAATTTTGTAACAACCATTGCATTGTATACCCAGCCAAATATACATTTTGGATTATGTTACTTATTAAAAAAAGCCGTGATTAAATAACTTTGTTTGGTAACGATAAATTAATCGGCCAAAAACGTATTCAATGCTTTTTATAGTGCATAAAATGTGTAGATTGGAATAAAAACGCATGCAATTTTTCGTATTATGAAAACAAAGATTCTTTTTTAAGGCTTGGTTTACATTAATTACCGTAACTTGAACATAGTAAAACCTTGTATACTTACCCGATACTAGTTGCTGAAATAGAAAATAATTGGCATGATGTGACCAAAATGTTAAAGAATACATTTTCTACTATACAAAAATTATTTCTTAATAGCGCAAATATATCACGATATTAATATACGATTTTATATTCAAGTCTTTTTATAGAAATAAATAAAAAATGAAGCATCCGTAAATATGAATTTAATAAACCATTTATTATAATAATTTAAACTGATATAAAACTTACTTGTTAAATTTACATGCATTTAATGTTATTTATAGTAGGTTTATTTCTTTAAGCCCATACTTTTTGCAATAAATTCTTTAATCCTCATATTTTTTACAATAGATTCTGTAATACCCCTTTTTTAGTAAACAATAATAAAGACAGCTAAAAAATGTCTTGGGTCAAATTTCAAGAGAAAAGAAATGCTAACTAGGACAACTTGTCTTATAGACATTTTGTCTTGGGGTATTATTTTTGGGTCAAAATCTCTTAACAAATATGTTCTGGGTTAGAATGGCAAATGAGCAAAATGCCTATGACAAAATGTCAAAGGAACACATTTATATAGAAAATATCCCTTTGACTGAAATTTCTGCGACAATACTCTTGAGACCAATCGTCAGGAAAAATGTCCTTGGAACGGAGTCTCAACAAGCAAGTAATGTTTAAAACATAATACCAAAACATCATCGTAATGTTCTATTCATATTTATTTGATAAAATGTTATAGGAACAACATTTACTGATAGCATCTATTATTGGAAAAGTTTCTAGGCTAATGGCCTGAACTAAAATGTCCATGATGAAATGTCCAGAAAATATATCTTAAAAATAAGCATAGAACCTTTAAAACCAGCGGTTCCGAAAAAATAATGGTACTCTACCATAATCGCCATACAATATATGGCCATTATGGATGGAAAATGTTTCCATAATTTTTCCATATTATAACCGACCTAAAACAAAAAATGTATACATATTATCGAATTTTAAAATATTGGGAATTGAATTGCAACAAAAACAATAAAGGAAAGCGATATTTGTATTT
>JAQFYM010006892.1:0-11107 GCA_034694785.1 Agrenia bidenticulata
TCTGACATTTCTTGTATTAAATTAAATCACATCAATTGATTGATTAAAATAAATCCAAAACACATTTTACTATCACAAATATGGTCAAAATTGCGAGATCTCGTTAAAAAAATGGTCAAAATAACATGATAATGCACGGAAGCTATGTCAAGCCGATTTTTGTAACTTTTTGTGGCCAAAAGTATCAGATTCATTAACATCTGATACAACAGGCATTTTATGTTTTTTAAATATACAAATAACGAAAAAGAATTAAAGATTATAATTTTTAGTAGTTAAAATTAACGCCACTTAATACCTTATAACTACAAAATACATATTTTTTTGATAACCGTCTACAGTTATAGTTAATGACATCTCCATATCATATAGCTTTAACCTACAAATATCATACAACGACTTTTATTTCTTAATCTCTTTTTCTACTTCTTTACGTTTTTTTTACATAACCATTGTTAAAAGCATAATTTTGCCGTTTTTAAAATATGCGAAAAAATACATGTACCTATCTATGCAGTATTGCGTGCCTAATATATACTATAAATTCAAGATTTGCGACTACTTAGATAAAAAAATTTATGTACATTAATATTAAGTTTTGTTGATATGAGTAACACAAAAAGTCAAAAAAACATAGACTATACCCGTTAACAATAATTAATGTTTTTTCTGTACCTAAAGTATTCATTTTGAGAATAAGAATTTTTTCTTAATAGTTCTCACGTTTTTATAATTTGTTTTTTTTTGCCTTGTAGATCTATTTATTATGAAAAAGCTTTTTGTTTTGCAATATAAAAACAAAATCCCTGATATCAAATTTAATAATTAAAAATCAAAATAAAAAATAAATGAATTGTGTAGATACGAAAAATAGAAAACATGTAAGTTTTTTGGATTTTGAGACACCTAAAATATATATGATGATGCATGCATGCTATATCTGTTGAACAATCAATTTGTATCCATTTGTACACTTTCATGCATATAACTGCACGAAAAAAGTACAGTGTTATTGTAAAATTTTCTAAAATACTAACATTGTGCCTTTTTTAAAATTATACTCGTGTTATCTCCTATCTTTCATGTTTTTTTGATGGCTATCTATGTCACTATAAATGTTCACAATGTTATATTTTCTTGTTTCATTTAAAAAATATAAATAGCAAAAAACAGGCAGGAATGTTAAAAAGTCAATTTGTTTTGTAGATATTTGTATACGATCATGCAATACTAGCATACTACGTTTTGTATGTTATGTTATATCTGTTTAAACCAAAAAAACATGCAAATATATAATAAATATAAATTAAATACTTTAATGGTACTCTGAGGAACACTAATTGTAAAACGGGGATTTACAACGAGTTGAATTTTTGCGGTTGTCGTAAATTTCGTACTGGATTCATTATTGGTTTTTTTTTACACCCATATAACTGCAAGATCTAACCGTGTCAAGTGAGAAACTGATCCTAACATCAATAAAAAGAGCTGCCGACGTTGGTAAGCATATAAAAGTAGTAACACTGACCTACCGCAACAATTATGCGACAACTTTCTTAAAGATAGTATATGAATAGACGGAACTCTGAAAAAAGGCAAAATATTTAACCGGTTCCATGTAATAAAAGACCCTTTGTAACACGCGGGAGTACACTACTTTGAAAATATTATCTTAAGACAAATCACTTTAAATATTTCGAAAATTTGCTTAAGAAATGGGCACAGGAAAAGGATAAAAATAAATTAAATTTCGAGAAAATTGCAGTGCCGCATCAATGTGCTGTAAAATACAAAGACAAATAAATTCTTTTGTAAAAGTACTTATACGCAAAAATGTGTTAATATTCTTGCAACAGGAATTTCATTGGATTTCTTTTATAATAAATATTTTAAATTTTTTATGGATCCGATTTCGACGGCAGTACCAACAAACTAATCAACAATACAAACTTTAAAACTATGATCAAAACAAAGTTAATATATATGCAGATATGTGTATAAAAATTTTATGCCGCATACTTATATGCAAAAAAATTAATGAGGTTAAGCTAAGAGACAAAGTTTTGTTGGAATAAATGCCTAAGTAATATACAAATGGTCAAAACCAACTTACTAATGTAGGCATAAAACATAATAAAAAAAAACAAATGCGCATAATTAAAGTAAAGTATTAGATTTAGTTTTAATTATATGACATTAAAATATCTCAAGCATTTACAGTGACAGTTGACAATGGCGCCATATACGTAAAACTGTACAAAAAAAAGGTACTTAAACATTGAACAATTCTTCCTGTATAGACAAGCAAATTATGATCGTAAATTACTTGATAGCTTAGATAATTTCGATTTGAAAGATATAAAATTTATACTTCATAATGAATACATACAACAAAATCTTGTGCGCTGTGACTAACACACATTTCAGGTATATGTCGATGATTTTAAGTCAGGATATACGGATATTTTAGATAAGGCGAGGAAAATAATAAAAATCCTAAAAAATATTGATTACCGTACAGCTCTGCACGACAATAAAACCAAGTTCCTATTTTAGATTTGGAGACGCGATGAAGATCCACAAATATATGATATGCAGTTTTTTACATTAAAAAGCATTTATCTTGACAATGACTAAATTTGACAAAAGAATAAATCTGAAAAACAGCGAGTTTGAAAAATTACTGCAAATAAGAACGACTGTGTCTCATGCAGCAAATTTTACTACTAAGATGCAAGAGAAGAAGATATTATCCACAAACTTTTATATAGAATGGCATTGACTTGAGCGTGAATTTATGTCAATAAAAAATGGAACAATTGCTACAAAACTTACCAGAAAAATATTATATAACAAAATCAAGCGTTCAAAAAATATAGCGTATCGCATAATTTTTAGATCACGGTGTAAAAAATACATTGATGCAGATGTATTATAAAGATATATTAAACTATCGGATGTTTTACATGCACGGATGCGTTTCGATCTCCCGAAAACATAAATGTAGCTCAATTATATGGTAAATCACATAATAGTGTATTAGAATAAGTATTAGCGCATAAAAGAAAATAATTTTTATAAGTATCAACGAAAATCAACAAAACACTTGTAAAAGTGACACAAAGCAACAGTTCATTATTATTTACAGGCAAGTTAATGATTTTTATACTGGCAAGTTGATTTATGAGATGACAAATGATGTTGAAATCGTCTGGAAAAACTCAAATAAATACTTCAAAAATTGACTCGATTGCCATAGTAGTTTGAGCATTTCCACGTTTTCAAGTCAGCGGTATTAGATCTTTCAGTATTCTTAAGTTGTTCTTTAGTGATGCCCTAACAGGTATAAGCAAAGATATTCTTAGGAACACTATTTGCGGTAAACTTAACAAAGATGAAATATAAGAACCGTCATTTATTGTTTTTATAAATACTTTAAAGCATATATGTCAAAAAAACAAACTAAATAATAAAATTTACTATAAATTAAAATCTTGACTTTTTTTTCTTATACCGCATACAAAAAAAAAGAACAGCTATTATATATTAAAGGAATATTACAATATAAAATGCAATTAATACTTATTTTATTACCGTCTACGAAGAACTGTATTAAAAGAGTATGCAAATATGCCACTGCGTAAACTACAAGCTATCAAATGCTAATAAAAACGTGGTACGATGTTTGCGCGGGTCACCAATAAAAAAGCTGCACGGCTTTGTCGAAGGCAAAATAAAAAACATAAAATGTATATACATGTAATAGAAGAAGGGTTACCATTCCCCGGTCCCCGGGGTACCCGGGCTGCGAGTAATTTAGAAAAAGCGTGTTCTTTGTACTACGGGTCAATAATCGGGCTCTGGGATCTTACGGAAGAAAATTGGGTACTGATGGTGCAAAAGATAGACAAAAAAATAGGAAAAAAAGTTATATCTGCCAGTATAACGTAAAAACTTAATAAACTTTGTGTGCTAGAGCTTTAATGTGCTAGTTAAAGGTTTTTTGTATTTTTTATTGTTTTTCTTATAATATCTTAGAAATTTATAAGTATTATAGTAATGCTCGATTCGTGTCCAGGAGACAACAGGTCACTTTTTCATAAATACAAAATTTACAAAAATTATATGATAAAAAAAAACTACTAAAACAATTTTCAGTTTCCGTTTGGGTAGATATAAAAACCTTTTTTATTATTGTGGCATTATCAGCGCATTCATGATAGTTACCGTTGTTATCATAGTCATATAGGATCTACTTATAATTAACAACCGAATGTAGTTTTTACATATTATCTGCAATGTAACAGGAAGCATGTGGCTTACAATAAGTTTGACAAATCAAACTTTCGAACCTCTTTTTTACTACAAAAAACTTTGTCTTATTACTAAAAAGTCTTTTTTGTTGTTAAATCCATACTGTTTTGTCAGTATTTTTTGCATTATGTATCATGTTAGCGTGTTTAACCGTAAAATTATGTTTTCTGGTTTTTTTTCGTTTTCTTATTATAAGGATCTTTTATATGAATGTATATTTATTCGAAACGAAATCTCACCCCTTGCTATACGTCGTTAGAGATTACACTCATAATTATACAAAAAAAAAAAATTCGATACTAGCCATAGGGTTTAGAAGCGTTTTTTTGTATATTGTAAATACTTAAGAAGTCGGGGCTGCCACGCGGGCTCCGGGATGTTGAAAAAAGTCAAAATTGTTGCCCGGGTAAATGCCGCTGTTGGAAATGGCACCCAGTAATATCAGTAAAAACTTTTCAGCTTTATAAGCAAATTTTTGTAAATATATGATTAGTTCCGAAATGCTTTTTTTACTATAAAAGCTTTAAAATACTACGGGCTCATTGTAAAAAAAACCAAGTGCAGATATGTTTAGTCAAAAATTATACTGTTTTTACACTGAATTTATACGGGCATAAGGTATCAACAGCGCGGTAAACAGTGATATATATTTCTCGCCCACAAAATGCGCTAAAGTTACGCCGTTTGCGTCTAAATTTGCATTAGAAAATGTGTTGGGTTGTAATTAAAGCTCCGAAACACTAGAAACAAAACCAGGCGGTCTTTGATACATTAAATAGTAAGGCTCCTGCAACTCAGCTTAAAATGAAAAGTTTTTTTTAATTTATATCAATCTTTATAAACGCCCAAGTCTTTTAAATTGCCTGCTGTTGTACCATCTTAAAAAAATTATAACTGCTTCAGCTTAAATATTAATATATCATTGTTTTACGATTTCCTTGAATAGTAAAACAGTGTTGCAAAAAAATATTATGCGTGATATATATTTTCTGAATTATGTTTTTGTGGTTTATACCTATAATATATTTTTAAACAGTTAAATTACTACAGTTATGTATAATAGTGTTTTTTTAGTATTAAAAGGTTGTAGATTACAAATATTAATTTTTTATTTTTGCTTACAAGTAAGTAACTAAAAAATGCTGTAAGTATATCGATACCAAGTCATTTTACCAGTTTTTAATTGTTTTTTTCTATATTAATAGATTCTCTGAAGGTTGCATAATTTTGCGTAGAGATTTTTTTTTTAAAAACCCTTTTGTCGGGGAATTTAGCTTTATTCTTAAGAGGCCATAAAAACTGAGCTGAGAACTAGACAAAAATATACGTTCGAGATATCTTTAAGGAATTGGGTTGAGACGCTGAGAAATTTCAAGCCGTGACAAAAAGAATGTATTTTTAATAAAAACGAAATAACCAATGAAGTTTTAATTTTGTACTAATTATGAAAGAAATGGTTGGAGAATATTATTGTTGCTGCGCATGTATCAGGTATAAAATTTTTTACGTTGTATTGTAATAAATTACAATATAAATAGCTTAAAAAATGTTTGTTGTTTTGTAAGGTCATGAATTTTCGTTTTTATTACTTTACTAAATATCGAGTTGCTTAAAAAAATACATATAATACTTAGGAGTTTTTTTTGTTTTTATAAAAAATATATAAATATCTTGAGTTATATTTTTTATGTCGGCAAAAGTATCTGTTTTATTCTTTTTTATTTTATAGATATAAATTTGACCATTACCTTGCATTAAAAAAATTTATTCGACGTAATTAGATACATATATATTTTTCCTAGGCTGTATTAAAGGAAACCCGGTACTTTTTAAAAATTAATTTTACCAGATTTTTGAATTTTTAGGGGATTTATTTAATTATGACAATCGGCTATCATTTATGGTCAAGCAGTGTTTTTAATAATAAAATATTGCTCAACAAGCATTAGTATATCGATGCTGCTTTGTTACTAGGGCTAAATACCTACAATCTTTCAAGATAACTAGACGCTATTTTAGGCAAATTCACAGTGAAAGGACTTATATTTTAGTTAAAAAAAACAATTTGCGCTGTTAACAAACTTATTCGCTGTGAATTGTAGAAATATTTCTTTTATTGTTTTAATGACGAATTACAATATTTATTAAAAAATCTTTTAAGAATAATAGATTTCTTAAATACCCCATAAATTCGAAAACACATATAAATAAACTATTTTCAGAGTAATTTTAATGCAAATAAAGAAAATTTTTCCTAGAGTTTCTCTTAAAAATTCCAGCCCTATTAAATAAAAAGAACCATAAATTAACCTTTCTCGTAATTAAAACTATAAATGTCAAAAAATTATATCAATTAGCGATTAATGCAATTTGGACACCTGAAAACATAATTTTTTTAATCTTAAGATTACTTGGGAATCTAAAATGTAATAATATTTTAATCAGACTGTCAAAAAAGGCAAAATTGAATATTCTTACATATAAACAACATTATTTACGTAAAAATTCTGTCATTAAATAGTAAGTGCAATTTTTTTCACATAATATTGCAGGATCATCTCTATTTAATTATTTTTACAGTTTAAGCTCGCAACTTAAATTTTACAATAAAGGTGTTTTAAATACTATAGTGTCTTGACTAAGGCTTTAATTACACATGAAATCAATCACTGCGATGAAGAATGTTTTTTTGTCTAGTATTAGTCGACCCACCACTATTATATAAGATACAAGCACCATAATTACATACACATATATTTATATTTTATTATTTATGTCACATATATGGTACATTTGTCTTTTTCGAAAGGGTAAATTTATACGTGTTTTATAAAAAAGGGTAAAAAATGCAACAGCCGTGTCTTTATAGCAGTGGCGTAGCCAGGATTTTTTTTAGGAGGGAGCACACAAAGATATATGAGCTATAACGAGAAAAAAAAACCATTTTTTATTTTTCGGTCAAAATTTAAAAATTTTTGTAAAAAAACAAATTTTTAAAAAAAAACAAATTTTATAAAAATATTTTTTCGCATATTTTGAGGCTCCGAAAAAAGACCACCCTAAATTCAAGCCACGTTTTTTTCTCTAGGGGGGCACGTGCCCCCCGGCTACGCCATTGCTTTATAGAGATATAAAGTATTTTAAAAAGCAGTTTTTTTTAGATTTTGTTGTAACAACATTTAATTTTAAAACATATGTTCTAGCTTTGTGTGAAGCTACTAATCGCAAAAGTTATAATTTTTTACTAAAACAATTTTTTTTTGTTTTTAAAATCACAAAATGCAAACCGCTATGCATTGATAATTGCAAAGACATAAAAGGGTGGTTTTCTATTAATAAGTAATGAGAACAATTTATCAATTTTGTAATAGATATACAGTAAAAAAAACATTTACAGTAAAAAGTCTCTAGTTTGCGTTACCAATATACCCTAAAAATTCTTTGTGACGTTAAAAACGGGAGTTTCTATACTTAAGATGTATGAATGTGAAAATCACAGATTTGCGGGTGCTAAATTGTTGTCGCACTTTAATTAAGAAGTCAATTTTATAAAACAAATATAATCACATACAATTAGTTTATGTATAATTTTGCCTTTAAGTAACGCCCCTAGTGCTTTAACACTTTATGAAAATTTGCATAAAAACCGTGAAATTCATGTTACTTACCTTGTAAATGTGGTAAGAATACAAAAATATTAACAAATAGCTAAAAACACCTAAAACATGTTTTATTCCAAAATACATGGGTTAAAATTGCACCAATTAGCCGTTCATAAATTGCGGTATAAAAGTTTCGTTGTATTGTTTCTTGCAAGAATACTAGGTAAAAAATAATATTTCATATAGCAAAATTAAGTAGAAAAAAATTTTAACAGTAAAAATTGCATTAATACCATGTTTATTTATCATGCACACATCATTTTTGCTTTAAGAATATCTTTATATGAAAAAAAAAAAATACAATTACTTACGTAGGCTGCCAATAAAAACCTAAAATCAATTGATGCAGTTTTATTGGGCTTGCACTGCTATTTTGCAATATGTGTAGCTACACCATTACATAAATTTACTTTAAAATTAAAATATAGATGATTTTTGTTCATCTTTTATGCCAGAACTTACCTACTTTTCTTTATTTAAAGTACCAATGTATGAAAATAAGTTTTCTTCGGTTTATGAAATAGTTTTTTTCATTTGGGGTTAGTCTATGTTTTTTTTCATTGGAATTTTTTCATTGGAAGTTTGCATTATATTTATCCAATGGAAAAAAAATGACTAAGGGAGCTTCCCTTGGTCAAAAACATCAAAAAAAATCTTTCCTTGGGAAAATCAATATTGTGCATAAAAAAAAATTTCAATGGACTTTTTTTTCCAATGGAATTTTTTACCCCTTAATTTGCCTTTGAAAATTCCAATGGAAAAAAATATACCAGTCATTATTATGTCTTCATAAAAATTTTTATTTACTTTAAACTAGTATTTTTTTTTTTTAAAAATCCTACCTTTCAAAAACTAATAAACGAAAAAGTGTAATAGTTAGAGTTTTTTGATCATAAATTTTTAGTCAAAACTATTATAAAAAAAGAATATATGATATTTAGTCTACTTATGACAAAAAACATACTATAAGAATACATATTACAGAGAGCACATTTGAAGCAGTAAATGGTCTTTATGAAACATATTAAAGTACTTAATAAGAAGACGGCGATTGAACGATACTTGTCCATACAGCAAAAAATATAATTACCTTGCCTGATAAAGCAGGCTTTTTATAAATTGCAGACAATGTTATCTTCACCTGCACAATGCTTCCCTTTTACGACAGATATATAAAAAAGAATTAAAGGCATGTTTACTAATTAGTTTATTTAGATCTATACTATATGTTTGGCTTAGTCTGGTTGTGTACTTTGCGAATAAGCAAATATCATTTTTGGTACCATATTGCTGATATCAAATACTTAAAAAATATATAAAGACTGCGATATAAGTGTTATTATACGTGAAAAACTTTATATGACAATATAACCTATACCTAGTCATTTTCTTAAGCAAATAAACATTTATTTTAATTTTAAAAAGCATTTATGCAGCTAAGCACTCGGTTAAGAATGTATTTTTGTAAAAATTGCAGGAATAACGGGCTCGGAGCTACGATTATGACGGCGTGAAACATGGCCGGTTTGCCGATTTAGTTTTAAAAAGATTCGAGCAATGACTTTGCTATATTTCCTTGAGAATTTATTTTTTAATATTAGGCAATTGTTAGAAATGCAAAAAATATATAAAATCCGCGGTAAAAACAATATTACCAGCTATTTAAAGGTCAGATTTGCCTATCAATTAAAAAAATGAGCTAATAAATGCTGTTAAAAATTTTCGTAACTATTCAGTCTTTTAGTTTGTCTGCCGCTTCCGGAAAATAAAAATATTACTAAATTGCAAATACTTTATATGTACAACGTAATGACTACATAAATTTTATTTTAGTTTTAGCAATTGTTCGAACGAAAATCATACTTATTCTTGATTGTAAAACATAAAGAATCTAAGAATATTGCTTTTAGAAATCTTGATTTTTAGATATCCAGATTTTTAGAAAACTTTTTTTGGAAAAAACTAAATAATTTTTTTTTGAAAAAAAATTACCAATATAATTTTGAATTTGGAAATTCTAGATACATGATTTTAATTTTTGTGCATTTTTTTGATTCTGTATTTCGTATGCCTAACATAATAAGTAAAAAAAAACTCAGTTGTATTGATTACTGATTATACAAAAATCCATTTTATTTAATTCAGATGGACTGCATTGTCTTTTCTTATTATTCTTTTTTACTAGGCATACAAATTTCGCTTGTAAAAAATCTTACAAGCAACTTCCTACAATCAAAATTTTCTACAGATAAAGTCTTCTAACAACAGTAAAGTATTTTTTAATTTATATAGTATTTTTTTGTATTTTTTTATTTGCATTTTTCTAAATAGGATTTCCTGCCAACAGGATTTTCAAAAATAGGATTTTCCTAAATCAGGATTTTCTAAATCAGGAACGTCAAAATAAATGGTTTTCATAAAAAAGGATAAACTAGCGTGCAGATTCAACAAAATTTTGTTGTAAATATAAATTAGCAGCTAAATGGATTTTTTTTGTTAAACCCGTACCTAAAATACTCAAAAAACGGTTAATTAATGAAAAAAAAGTTAAAACATACAACAAAAATGCTGTAAAACCAGTAGTTTATATGCAATGCGTATTTTTTTTGTAAGTATCATGCACCCGACGAAGTCTTTGCCACGTCTCATAAAGTGCTCTTTTATGATCTGGGGTTTTTCATGATATATCATTAGCAGGCCTCTGAAATTTGGTGATTTCTAAGAAAAATTCCAAATCTCCCATAATTGGGATAATAATGCATTTTTAAAGTTTTTAATTTAAGGATTTAGGGAAGAAGTATAGGATTATAATATTAAAGTATATTCTTGCTTAATGCAAAAATTCTAACATAGTACGTACTACTTTTTGCATTTTGTGCTCTATTTTTTGTTTTTTTTTAATACAAATCTGTCAAAATGTTAGTTATGCTATATTAGTTTAGAAAGCTTAACTTTAAAGTCTTTTTAAAAATCAATTTCAAAATTGTGAACCAAAAGATGCAAAATTACGTAATTAGTATAATTGTTGTGTGTAACTAAAAATATTGCAGCCAAGAAAAATGTCCGGTCCACTTTTAAGTAGTTTAAATTGTGCAGATCTGCAAAAAATGCATGTATTTTACCTTATCTTT
>JAQFYM010006893.1:0-11106 GCA_034694785.1 Agrenia bidenticulata
GAAGCTTATTCGTATTTTTGTCACGTTTTTCAATCTAAAACACAATAAAACGTTTAGGCTTATTAATGCATGGGATATAAATTAAAAATACTCCAATATGTGTTCAGAAAACGAAAAATTTATTTCAAAAAAATGAAAGATGATCCTTATATTTTTTGTGCTAAAAAGTACTAAGATTAGTAATTGCTTTCTATTCAAATCAATGATTTATGTAAAAAGCGGGTTAATGATCGGGGCATGATTTTTTTAAATAGAACGATTTTCTTTTTTATATAGTGATACCATTGAACATAAACAAATTTTAATAATTACAAAATGAGGTAGTATTAGTTTTTTATCCTGTAAGTTATTTTTTTAAGTTTTTTAGAATAAAAAAAAATTATTTAAAACTATGCAAAGAACCTTATATAATAATTTTCATATCCATAAACTATCATAATCTAATATATTTTAAGTTTTTAAATATATTTTTAGCTTTTTACTAAAAACATAGGCAAACTCTATCCGCAATGATCTTGATTAATTCGGAATATTTTTTTTTTTGTATTTTAATCAGAAAAATAACAATATTGACGTTCTATGGCGGTTTAAGTATCTTTTTTTGTTAAAAACTTCTGAAAAATAGACAAATATTTTTTTAGTTACCAAAAATCTATTTTTTTTTACAATTTGATTTTTTTGGCCAGTATATAATGGTAATTTTTTTATTAAAGGATTTAAGCATTTTTTTAAAATTGAAATAAAGTTTGTGCCGTCAAAATATTAAAAAAGGCTTTTTATGACATGTGATTTAGGATGAGGTTCATATAACTACAAAGTAATTTTAAATCTATATGAAAAAATATGTAACTGTACAAAAGTACTTGATTCTATAATAATTAAGATTTATAAAACTGTTTACTCCCTTATTTGTCATTTAAATACTTTATATCACAAATTTGAATTTTTGAAAACAAAAAAAGATATTGTTGTTAAATTGTATTATTTTTGAGAATGAACTAATTTTCGATCTTGTTTTAATATGTATCTTTAAGCTATTCATTTTAATCTAAAAATGCACATCTTGCAACAGGAAAGTTTCATTTAAACATAAATAAACATTATAAATACAAAAATATTTTTAGTAAAAACATTTAATTAACAAGTTTTTTATTTAAAAAAGAGAAAAAAATTTTTATAAGTGTTGGATGAGTCGGTGGATTGCTTATTTTTCTTAGTGAAAATTATAAAACTAAATGATACTATTTATTTAAAAATTCATGCTTTATATTCGTTTTCTTATCAATTCATCACATCATAAACATTGTGACATAAATCACAATCATTGTTTCATCTATCTGTAAAGTTTCAAATAAGCGATCTTACACAAATTTAAAGGCACAGGTTTGCTCGAAATCGCTTGCTGTACACGTAGCGCGCGTAAAAACGCTATAAAAACATAAATGGGGACAAAAAGGCGTGGTTTTAGGTTTTTGTCTTTAACAATACTCTATCACAGAAAAAATTTACACGTTAGAATATTATGTAACTAATTTACGCTCAATCTTTTTTTCGCGCGATTTTAGCAATTTTTGTGGTTTTAAATTGTTCAAAGAGAGCAAAAACAAAACAAATTTTTACTAAGACACAATAGTTTTAAAACAAAGAGAATACATGGTTTTAGGTTTTTTTAAAAAAATATAAATAATGTAATAAATATATGTAAGAGTAAATCTAGTTTACTATAAAAATAAACTGCGGTACACTTGGTTTATCCAAATATGAGTATTTGCAACGCTCATGGTTAGTTTTTAGCCAAAAAACATAGACATAAATAGTTAGTTTTTCATAATGGCTAATATGGCATAAGTGGAGGCACATATTTATGGCAAAAAACAAGGGCTTTTTTGTATCATAGAGATACTTTAGCTATATTGTAAAAACAAAATAAAAATCATAAACTTAATTTTCGGGTTAGGTATTTTGTATCAATGTGGTCAATTTCAGCTTTTAATCAATACATCCTTTTGCTTTAAAAACGTAAAAACTTCTGAACTGCCAAATTTTTGTGATATTTGGCTATTTTTTATTTTTTATTTATTTGAGAGTACCTTTGATATTAAATCAAAAAATTTTGCTAAGAATTGCGAGGGCATGGGATTTTTCTGTAATAGTATTTTCAGATGTAAAATATAATATATTAAAGTATGATAATGCAATGAGAAAAGCAGTCTGTCTAATGTTTTTTCACCATAAAAAAATAACCTTGATAGAGCTGCAATGATGTAATGCAAACCATAAAAACGTCTTTAAAAGTGATACTATTGTAAAAAAAAAGGTATTAACATAGTAGTATCGGTTAAAACACAAAAATTGCAAAAAAACACAAATTACTTCTATTAGAAGACAAAAATCGCTTTAATACGTGGTTTTACGACTCATAAATGTAACCTCGCATAGAAAATAAATTTAAACAACCTAAAATACGTGCATGCATCATATGCAGTTAATTTAGACGTTTTAAATCGCATATTCTCTTTATAGGAACTGTTATAGCCACATAACTTTACGGAGGCTGTATTTTACACACGAAAATAGCAAAAACATTATATTCGTGGTCAAATATCTAACTCCAGCAACATTCGGCATTTTTATGTTTAATTTATTATATTTAAACGCGTATCTAAAAAAAAATTCTATTGTAAAAACTATGATCTATAACTATAAATGCCGATAACGTAGTTGTGCGTAAATGTTCATCGTGGACGTATAAATTTTTTTTTGTCCTACAGGACTACCTTTTTTAGTGCCTGTGCCCAAAGAATGATTCACCAGTCTACAGTTGTTGTTTAATATGTATTGAAAGGCATATATTTATTTTTGCAACAACTTGCTCACGCATTTGTTACACCTTTATAATCATAAAGTTTTTTCTGGCCAGTAAAAAAGAATTTTGCATACTTTTAATTATCAATTGAGATTTTATTACGTAGAAAAACATAGAAGAAAATTGAGTCGGACTCAGTGGCGTACCCAGGGGGGCAAAGGGGAAACCCCCCCCCCCTAGAAAAACTCACGGCTGATCTAAGGGGGGCCTTTCTTTGGGGCGTATAAACCCCCAAAAATTATACTTTCAAATATTTGTAGTTTAAAAATTTTTTCATAAAAATTGAAAAAAATATTTTTGTGTTGTTTGAGGTCATTTTTTTTTTGCCCTGTTAAAAAACAATCCTGGTTACGCCCCTAGTCGCACTCATCCAAAATAGTCATATATGGTGTGGCCATATATGTCTTTTTGCATTATTTTGTCGGTTCACTAAGTATTTGCTTTTTTTTTCCCAAAAAACCTATCATTATCTTTTTATGATACTGGAAAGTGCTAATGCTTAGTTGTTTAGGTTACGGTTTGCATTTTATTTTGCATAAGTATAAAAAACAAAAATACATATAATTCAGATTCAAAAAGCAGTATTAAAAGCCAATATACGTTATAGAGGTATGATACATTCTATTTTTGTTTTAATTAAATATCTTATGATAAAAAACACTGAAACTATACAGAAAATTAAACAAAATTAGTTTGCAAACACAGAAAAAAGTATTAATGCGTGTTTTTCTAAATATGCTATCAAAAAGGCACAAATCATTACAATTGATATTTTTGGGGACATATTTAAGGGTTTTAGCATCTTGAATTACGTTTTTTGCAAAATTACCGATTCAGATATATAGTTTTTTGCTTTAAAACGATTTAAAGCTTCTTTTAAGTAACTTATTTATTTTTTTCTCCTTTTTACCCCGCAATATTTATTCTTTGGCTCGTTTCAGAAAGAGGGCACAATGTACTGTTTGTAAATGGTTACAAGTTTATTCGATATGGTTCAAACAATAATAACACTATAATTTTGGAGTTGCGTAAATAATAATTGTCGTGCTGTCTTTCAACTTTGAGTTTTGCTATTAAAAACACAAATGGAGTGCAGAATCATCCAATAATAATTGAAAACAGAATGGATGCAAATTTTAAACGCGTATCAGAACCCTTACATGAACCAATCTGTGATAATGAGCTATAAGGGTTTAAAATGCTGCCATTTAATACTTTTAGACAATATATTTTGCAGATTCTAAGGAAATTTTCAAAAACTTAATTAATAACATGATTAAGCATATATTTACACCGAAAAACACAAGAAACTAATCTATAACCCGCAATAATGTATTTGATTTTACGTTTGATTTGAGATTTAAAAATACGAGAGACGGAAACATATTCTTGCAAAAAGATGAAAATATTTGTGGCCGATTACTTAATTTTTGAGATTTAAATTTGCAAGTCAAATTCTTAGGAGCTCTGATTTGCATTCAGATTTCAATGGACGGAACATTTAAATCAGCCTATCAATGCTATACCAGCTATATATAATTTGTGCAAAAGCACAATAACAATTCTAATCTGTATTTTACGTTTTACTTGTAAAAAACAACTAAAATATATACTAGAATGTTAATGAATATAAAAAACATTGTACAAAATCAACTAATAACATTATGATCTGCTTCAGTAATGATTGATTGCGAAATATAAATGTATAATGCCTAATGAGCGTAGTTCCATATGTAAAAATAAAAGGATGCGTTTTTTTTTCATTTTGCCCAATCTATTTACAGACAGCTTTACACAAAAAAGGATTTAAAACTACATATTTTAATGATTCGTTTTTAATAAAGGTTTTAAGATATGTTACGGCGTTACCATTGATCCCATCAAATCAATTTGATACCGCATGGAATAGAATTAAAAACTTAAGTTTTGTGTACAGTTCGAAAATATTGGCTTTTTTTACTTATGTAGAAATACATGGCTTAACAGTTTTACTGCTTTTTTAAGTAAACAGACATGGTCACACTACAATAACTACAGTTTCAGCACAAATAACATCGCAGAAGGGTTTAATTCAAAGCTTTCCAGGCGATTAAATAAATCTCACTTAAATATTTGTACATTATTACATATTCATACATAGATGCAGATAGTACCTAATATTTAGTATGCAGGTTCATTGCAGGGAAAATCTGTAAGAAGGCAAAAAAAAAACAGGCAAGCGCATGCAAAAATTCTACGATCTAGAGAAAGGATCGAAAACAATTAAATAGGGTTAGTGGATTTTTTACGTTTAAACAGTCGTGACATTCAATTTAATAAATAAATTTAGTTTTTATATATTATATATATCCATCATTTTTGCTTTTTTGCTATATCTATCTAATAATCATAGAATTATTTTTAAAGGCATTTCACCGATATCTGTAGTTTTTTTTGTGTTTTGCTTAGTATCCTCGTATAAGGATTTCCTACCAAAAGGATTTCCTACAATGAAGTTTTCCTACCATTAAGATTTCCTACTATGAAGATTTCCTACCACAACAACAAAACCGGTTATAACAGGCATCAGTATTGTTACAGTAAGACGGCACAAGGCGAATGAAAACAGATTAAATTGTTATAAAGATATTTAAATAAAAGTTTATAATATTCTACGACAACAATTGTTAGTTAATGCCATAAACTTTAGATCTTATTCTTATCCCTTTTATTTTATCTTATAATACCATTTTTTAGGTTTGCCATATTTACAATGCTAGTATATTCCGTTTGCGTTTTAATTTTCAACAAGGTAACACACAGTTTGTTCCATAAATTAATAGGTTTGGTAATGATAAAAAGTTTTAACTCACAGATATTAGACTTTCTCTTATTAGTGCAACAAGCACGTTTACGACTTATATTTAAAAAACTATAAGTAAAGTAATTTTTTTAAAACTATAATAAAAATGCAGAAATTTTCGGAACATATATTTTCAGCCTACAATGGCATATATTATATGGTTTTTATGGCAAAGTACTATTACGGGACTCGTTTTTCGTTGATTCAAATTCTATTCTATACGACTTTTTGCTGTAACAAGCATTTTTTTCCATGAAGAATATGAAAAAGAAAACGATTGAAAAATATCGAAAGATATATACGGTTTGAAATTGTAAAAAACAATGATTTCTTGCAAGATTATGCAATATAAAAAATAAACGTAGCAAATAAAAGATATAAATATACTTAAATTCATTCTATTTTTTCATCTTCGTTTTTAATGTTTCTTATGATTTTTTGTGCGAAACAACTATTTTTTGCGTGTTTCTAAGCTGTTTAAAAATGTGGTTGTAATGCACACAAAAATAAGTAAAAAAGGCAATTATTTTTCTCACTTGTTTTGTAACGATGGGTTTTTGTTCATACACTTTATATTTTTGCGAACCTATGATTTAAATAACCCATCTTCAAAAAAAGGCTAGTGCAAAGTAGGTAGTCTTTATAAATTTATAAACGAAAATAAACATAAAAGTGTTTTTTATATTTAAGAAATATTGCTCTTGTGTATTTGTATTTTGTCATAAGCTGCAAGGATAGTAGACTGTAAAAAGAATTCTATTTGGAAATTTTGTATTTGTATTTCAACACACAGAAATATAGTGTAAATTGAAACATGCAGGCATCATTTTAATAAAATTATTAAATTAACAAATAAATTTATATTCAAAAAAAAAAAATGTTACATGCAATTAATTAAATTAGCTTTTTCTTATATGACTGGGCAATTCCCTCTTTAAGTCCACAAATACATTAATTCTGAGGCGGTAAATGTAAAATCGCCTAGTAAAAGTACACTTTGCCTAAAAGTACACTATTTCTAAAAGTACACTTTATCATTTACATATATACATATTAACTAATTTTTTTTTGATAAAAGAGTAGTTTACCCCCCCTCTCAATAAAAAGCGGAAAATATGTATAAAAGAAAAAGCTCTAGAACAATAAAAAAAAACAAAAACGGGAGTCCCAACTGAATTAACTGTAAGCCAAATTCGATTTTTCTGGTTTTTTTAAAGGGTTTTTAGTTTACCGCCAACCTTGATTTTATAGTTTTTGGTGTATACTTGCTTCAAAGTGTCTTTATATTGCAAAAAGTAAAAAAATTACGTTTACTTTTTTAATTTGTAAATAAATGTTTTTGCGATTGGTTTTTTACTTAAATAGGTTGCATTTGTTGTACGGATAAAAAATTGTACCGTATGCCATATTTTATTCTTTCTCTACATTTTTTTCGGTATCAGTATTTGATTTCAGTTTTTTAAAAAAAATTGGTTGCAGTACGCAGGTATCAGTTTTACGTAGGTTTGTAAAATTTACGTAAATTTTACTTATGCCTTAGTATATTGAAATTTTTATCGCAGGTTTTTTATATGTGTTTTTCAAAAAGTAGTTTCTTTTTTTTTGTTTTAGAAGTTGCAAAAAAGTGGTTTAAAAATGTGATTTTTTATTTTTTGTTGGTTTTTTTCACCATAAAAAGTTGGCAGCCCTTATAAAACATGCAATATATGCAAATATGAGCTGTAAAGTATAAATACCTTTTTTTTTAGCCATGAACTTATATACCTAACCAGAAAACTATATTCCCAATCTTAGCTGCGTCGATACAGATTCAACGGGAAGAAAGGAGCCAAGCAAATTATTATTTGATGCGATGTTTACGTGTTATTTGGGGGCTTGTAAAGTGGCAGAATCTATGATTTTAAGAAAAA
This sequence comes from Agrenia bidenticulata, assembly GCA_034694785.1. NCBI lineage: Eukaryota > Metazoa > Arthropoda > Collembola > Entomobryomorpha > Isotomidae > Agrenia > Agrenia bidenticulata. The sequence continues at coordinate 7,619 of JAQFYM010006893.1, forward strand.
TAATATCCCTTTAATAAATTAAAATTTTAATCAAAAAATTTTAGTTTGTGATTCAATAAAAAATAGGGGTAATGGTGGTATTATATTAGTCTGCAAATTTTTATTTCCGCACTATTTTTCTATAAATATTATATTTTCGACTATCGAATATATGACAAGAAATCCTGGCTGTAAGAATAAAAAAGTGTATGCATTAGATTAAATATTTTATAATTTCATTATTTTTTGCAAGTTGATAGCACAAAATCAAGATGCACTAGAGTAACACAATCATTTTACTTATAAAAACACAGGGCCAGTGAAATCTGAGTGGCAGCTGATTCTGTCTTGTATAAAAATAACATCGAGTATTTTAAGGGTTTACAACGAAGAAAGGATGTAGTGCAACTAGAATATGATGCCATACAAAAGGTGATCTTTTTGCCATTACTTCTGTAGACATTTCTTTAACGTTCTTTATAACTACCAATTATTATTTTATTTTCTTTATTTTTTGCATTTCAATCAAAAAGAGCTAATTCCTACAGATATGGTATGTTAAATGCATACGTTACGAGAAAATATAAAAAGCGCACTAAAACTTTGATTAAATACAATTTTTCAATATATTTCGATGTACAACTGACGCTGCTGCAGCTACATTTTAAACATTACGAGAAAATTTTACAAGCGAATGCAATAAAAATTCTATTGCTAATACAATTGAATTGGAAAAAACTGATACTAAAAAAGTAATGGAGGAACTAAGATTGTGCTAGCTAATTTGATAAAAAGAACAAAAGATTAGATTTAAATATTTATACATGACGGTGCCGCCAATTGCCTAAAAATTGGAAAAAAAAAGACAGTATATCCCAGTGTTAATCATGTAGTTTGTGTCTGCCAAAAAATAAATTTGCTAGCTAAATATGTAAAAAAAAAATCTTCGTTTAGCAATCATTTTATTGCCAAATGAAAAAAAAACCCCGTGTAAAAAAAAAACATTCGAAATGATATATCGTGAGATCACAGTTCTGCCGCCCACAAACCCCCATTGTCAATAGATGGGGCTTATTCATCAATTGTGTAGTTTTTGTTGTTAATATTATCAATGCAATTTGCAATTATAATAGAAAACTGGAAGGATGCAATTATCATGATATACGAAATATGGCAGAAAATCCCTTATTACTAACAGGACTATCATTTATATCGAATCACGATTATAAAACAAATTTGATTAAGAAGTTAACAGAATAAAATAACCACTTCATGAACAATTAATAATATATACGTATGTCGACTCGAAATTAGAAAATGAAGCATTTGAAAACAGATTTGACAGCATTAAAAATATCATGACTTGAACTATTTTTATTGGGCTGCAGGCAACTCAGGTCTGAATGACATACTTTATAACCTGAACATTACTAAGCGCCTGTAGTAAGATCATTCAGTTATTGAAAAACATTGATGGCAGATAATAGGATAAGCCTTAAATTAGAAAATTTATTCAATTATATAATTATTAAAGTAAATAAAAAACATTTCAATAATTTTAGTATTCCTTCACTTGCACCACTTTTGGTCATCTCAATACTCCCGCATAGAATCGATCTTATTGAGATGCTGTTAAAAAGCAAATCATTGCTAGGCTAAGTAAAATTAAAACGATAGAGTGCGGCTTTACTAAAATATATGTTTGGCCCCTGTACTTTTTCTTTAATAGGTCGATGTTTTTATGGTCTCGATATGAGGAGTGAAGCTGGAGATACGCAAATTGCTAAAAAAATTATTATACAGAAAAACAATAAATTTTTTAGTCTGACATAATACTTTTAAAATGTAATCGTCTCTAATACTTTTATAAAGTTTTGTCAAAATACAACTAAAAATTAGGTTAATAGGGTTTTGGTTAATGCATGCGGTTGGTTATCAAATATCCAATGCTTTTCTTATCTTGTGCAAGCTAAAGTTACTCAAATTACTCTTTATGTATATATTTATAATAAAAACCTAAAAATTGGGCATATTTTGCGCTCGTATTTAGAGATGGGGCAAACCTAGACATTTACTTGTCTGCAACACACTTATACAAATACAAAAAAAGAAAAATTTTTACTTGGTAAGATTGGTTTTAAGTTGGTTCTTTTAAAATATCAATTATGCGGGGGTGTTTAGATGACCAAAGATGGTTTCACGTGAGGAATACCATAATTTTTTCTAATTTGTCTATATATTGCGGAAAACCCCTGTTAATTTCTATACCCCCTAGTGTTGATGCTTATTAACGAACTTTACAATGTACTTAATTGGATTTGATAGTACCATTTTCTTTCCCACCCTTAAATTAGAAAAAATTCTTGTTCGCCCTAGATAGAGAGTGGGCTAAACAACTTTTTTTCCCTCCTTTTAAAGTCTTCTTCCTTTTTCAACAAAAAAAACATGTAGCATGTTTTACATTTTATTTGACAAATAACTTTTTTTAGCGCGAATAATTCAAACCCGCAGATATAATTTATAAGAAACCTACACTCTTGAAGAGAGTATACCTTAAATATAATTTTTTGTTTTTTTCAACCGCTATTTGCACAAAAAACTGATTTATTTTTTATTGCTTCTTTTTCGTTTTCCGGTAATTTTACGTAACCCTAGAAAAATGAACGAGTCTGATGAAAAGCCATATTTTCTGCTTACATCTGAAATCGACACATCGAGAAAATTTACACCTAGAAAATCTGTAGAGAAACATACAAGTAAAAAAAACAAAAACTGGACACAACAGACATAAGTATAGACAATGTATCGATTTTTATCGAAAGATTTTGTCCAAAAACAGTTCAAAGTATACAGTATATTATTTCATTCTTCTTTTATTGTTTTCTCTTTATTTATACTTCGGATGTTGTAGAATACATAATGCAGCAATAAACAAAAAAATCATAAAATCATAGTGCAATAATACAGAAAGTGCTTACGCGGTTATTGATAAAACTGAATTTGCTACGTACATTGACATTTTATTGACATTTTTGTTAGCAAAACCGAAAAGCTACAAAATGGTTTGGGATAAGACAAGTGTAATATAAAATCTACTTTTTTTAAATAGTATGCGCTTACAAAAAATGTCGTTTTTATACTTTAGGTTTACAATGTTTAGCAAATCTATTAAGAAAAATGTATATATTGTTAAAAAAACAAAAATACTAGTTAAATCAGTAGAGTTATGTAGTAAACAATATGTCTCTGGTGAAAATCTGGTTTTGATCAAACAATATGGATTTAAAGGGCGGGTTGTGAATGGAAATATAATCCGAACAAGTAAAAAAAAAATGGAATTAAATTATATTTCCTTAACGATGGGGATAATTCATACGTTTTAAATTTGCAACCCCCAAAAAAAAATTGTATGTTCATGAAATGATACCTGAAATGGTATCCAGATATACAGGAGAACACAGAATTTTATACATGGATAACCTTTATAACTCGGTAGAAATGTCTAAATT
>JAQFYM010006894.1:0-11103 GCA_034694785.1 Agrenia bidenticulata
TTTTTTATATTCCTTATTTGTTTCTAAAACCTTAAGAAGGCATTGTGATATCTCTTGCGTTTAACACATCTTATCTATGCGACAGTCTTATTATCTTTATAAAATGCTTTCTGCTCTATTTTTGTCTGTATAGACTGGTATCTTCGTTTAAATTTCGCAATTCTACAGAAATATTTTCTTTTACTTTCGCCAGCTCAATACAATCATTCCAATTATCAATTCGTTTTCTACTTATTCTTTTAGTTTATACATAAAATTTTTTTGTGATACTGTTTTGCAGTGTCATCAGGCTATATTGTAATTTTCTTGTTAACATTTGATTATATACAAAACACATATGATATCAGTATCACTCTGACCATCAAAAATCTTCTTGGAAAAGTTTTACTAAAAGATCTTTTTATGAAAACCCGATAAAGTCTGAAGATTTATCATTTACCTCCGCTTCTAACAATAGTTTTGCGTTTTCTATGCAATTATTTTTTAATTAAATCCAAAAAACCATCCAGTTTATCATGGATCAAAAATGAAGGAATTATCTGAAAAATGATGCCAGCCTTTTATTATCACTACCTAAAAAGACCGTGCTTTTATCTAGGATATATTGGGATTGGTATAAAATATCTTGAAGCCCCATGCGTGTACAAAATGGTATTTTTAGTCTGAGTTGTTTAGGTGTTATTGCTTCTGATGCCATTGTTGTGATTACGATTAAAACTATTGTTATTATCAGACGAGAATACAGAGTTTTTTAGAGTTGTTATATAAATAGAAGGTTATGAAGATTAACTAATGGCATCTCTGCCCATATCTTGCCTTTTTTTTATTTTAACTTGTAAAACGATCTTATATGTCTTTTATACCAATATTTCCTGATTTTATGCAGATCAGTTTTTAATCTCGTATTTGCTTTATACAATGGAACACAAAACAAAGGTAAACTAAAAAATTATATATATGGCAAAGAAGCGCGTTAACTAAATTATGAAGACCTATTTTGTCTTCGATACAGCTTTTCATGTTTATTGATTTTATAATTGCATACATATATTGCAAAAACTGTGTTTGCTATATACAAAAAATCCCGTCATAGTTTTCCATTTATTTTTTGATGTAAAAGTTTTTCATTGTACAAGTTACAAAAAATGATTTGTATGATTTAAAAAACGCTCAAAAAAATATATCTAAATTAAAATGGGCTCTTAAACTATATTTTTGGGAGTTTTTTTATTGAATTTTTTTGTATCCGTCTTATCGTTTTTTTTATAGTTTGCTTTTGTATATAAAAATGCAATATTTTACAAAGCTGTCTGAACTTAACTTACAAAAAAATTATAAAAATAGTGTTTTTGGCTAAGTTAGATCAGTTCTACATTTTCAAAAACAAGATAGAACACAAAAACTATAAAAATTATGCAACTTCAAAAACATTATGTATGTTTGCACTATATATAGTTTATCATTCTGATTTACATTTTTAGAAATAATTTTTACTTTACTCTAAGTAAATTAAGGTAATATAAAAAAGGCTTACAATATATAGCAGCAAATTGTATTACAAAAAATCATTCTGGCCATATTAATCATAATATAAAAGTGACAATAGCAAAGAAAAGCTAGGACTGTCACTATATATTTGCAGTTACAGTGTTTTTTATACTTATTTTTTATAACCAGCTACAAGGATATACCATTAATATATTTTTTTGCAAGGAGATAAACGGGTATTCGTGTTTTCCTTTACAAAGATTTAAAAGGTTGTTTGTATGGTAAAAACAATACGAAAAATTATCTGCTTGTCAAAAAAAGCATGCGAAAAAAACGTACGACCTTTGTATGCGTATGCATAAAAATTATAAACTAGTTTTTTTTTTCCGCATCAGCAAAAAAGTAGGATAAGTACTTGGGAATGCAGTTATACAGTATTTTATATAAAAGATGTAATAAACAGAAAAAAAATAGACACACATGTGAAAAGCACAAATTCAGTAATTTTATAAAGTCATTGCCTAACATGTAGACTAGACAGTTATACATTATGCAAATAGCTTATGCGTAAAAAGGCACATAAAAAAGCTTATTTAATAAAAATAAAAAAAAACTACTTGTAGCTCTAATTCCACATATAAATCATTATCGAATCATTTGTTTGTATTTACGCACATTGCAACATTTTATACGAAAATTGCTTCTTGTAAGATTTATTATTGATATATTTCTGCAATCATTTATTTCTATTCAGTGTAGAGAACGTCTGTAAAAAAGCGCTTGAACGGCAAAAAAAGATTTATAAAATACACATTTGCGCCGGCAAGGTTACAATTTTTTCTTCATAAAATCGTCTATTTTTTATGGTTGCATGTCTCACATTTGCATAAAAGAAAAAAAATATGTAAACCAGAATATCCATCTACTTATGAAAATCTTTACTGCACACGTTTTTGTAAAAATACATACGCATAATTTAATCTGGCGTTAAAAAACAAACATAAAGGCCGTAAAAAAAAATTAAATTTTCTTGGGATAACTGGCAAAAAAATTGGTATACGAAAGTTTCAGTTTATTTGTAAGTGTATGTATGTAGTGTATGTTCACGAGTTCGTATGTGTATGTACGCGGTGTGTGTGTACGGTACCTTTTATTATTTATTGTAAACATTTGTTCATAAAATCTTTGACAATTTTAAAATTTCACACTGAGATTATTTATACCCTGCTAGACTAAAAAAACAGCAAAACTGTTCATTTAAAAAGTGTGATTGCAATGCATTGCATTTTTAAGTTTCTAGGGATTTTTTCAACAACAAAACATTATGCATTTTTACACAATTGGTAACAAATCTATTATTTAAATGCCGTTTTGTTTTGCTTAAAACGCAAAATATTTCGTATATTCTAACTAGTAACCCTTTGACGTGTAAAACTGTATTTTTATTATACGTATCTTCTTTTAGTCTAAAAACTGCGCAAATTTTTTTTGATATAAAATAAAAACGCGCATAATGTAGTAAATTGTCTTCAAATTATTTGTTTTAAAATTTATTTTATATAAAAGCGTTGTTTAGACCACTCGCAAAACTTCATATAGCAACAAAGCACAATGTTTATTATACAATAAATGTGGCTTTAACGCAAAAAAAAAATATTTGAGGATACTACAAAAGAAAAATGTTTATACATATAAGCTTTTTTGCTTCAAATTTTTAAAGCATGTTTGATACATATAAAATGCAGAAAAATTTTTTTCGTACAAAAAGCAAACGACAAGACGGTATTTCTTGTTTTTTTATACGTGCCTTAATAAAAAAAGAAAGATCTAGATAACAGCGGCGCAATATGTATGTAAAAAATACCAAAAAACATATAGTAAAGTGTTTTTATTGCATTTTTTAACCCGTGTTAGTTTTTCCATATACGATATAGTGTCTTTAAAACACAATATTACATTTTAACTACATTATGAATTCGTAGTGCGCGAGTATTACCGACTTGAGTTTTTTTGCTACATTTTTACAAAAATTTTTGCTACTTCATGTAACCTCTTTTAAAAAGATGGTTTCAAGAAAACACAAAGAGCCGAACACAAAAACGAAACAAATTGTTGTGTAAAGATAGATAGCTTTTATTGCAATTGAGAGAACATTAGATATGTACAAAGAAATTATCTTGGTTGAAGTGCTAATGTTGCGACGGAAAAAGCTGAAACTTGAGGGTGAGGCAAGTTTGAAAGAAAACAAAGGAATACACAGTCCTATGACGTAAGAATGTATATTTATTGTGTGAAAGGAAGACAATGACATGCAAACAATCTGTACACAGCACAGCGAAGAAATGCACTGTACCAGCTTCGGCTGGTTATGAACATGCCACAAGAAAACAAAGAAAAAATGAATACCGAATAAAAAAACTAGAACAGGGTAAAAAAAAGGTTTTGACAAAAGTGCATGAACAGAAGGCATACGGTTAACAGGCGGTAAGCATAAAAATTTATACTCTTTTAGAGTGCTGGCAATATTTAAAGAAAGTACAAAAGGGGTAAATGTGTCAAGAAATCAACAAAAAAAACCCGAAGATTCAGTTACATAAAAGATGACGTTTTGATAAAAAGTACGTAAAAATGAAAGAAAAAGGCAATATAAGTATAGACGATATTTAACAGATTTTTAAAAGATTATCAACACACAATGATTTGGAGAAAATGTTCGTCAATATAAAGTGACGCCACCAAAGGGACAAAGAAAGATAAAAATTGTGTGAAGCGAATGCAAAGCTCCCACAAGCATTGTAAATATTTATATCTGACTACTAGAATGAACTAAGACGAAAAAAAATGCTATTAAGAGGCTAAAAATTGACGGAAATCTTGTAGATATGAAAAAACATAGATATGAAAATTTTTATAAAAACAAATTTACAAAAACAAATTTACTTTGGTGGAGTAGGATAATGTACAATTAAAAACATTTTTTCCGTGTTCAATAAGACATTTGTTGCTTAGTTATCTACTGTATTGGACTTGCGTCGAGCAATACTATAGCAAAAAAAACGACTTTACCTCTTACAGAAAACGAGGTACGAAGTACTTGACAGCGTGTTTTAATACAAAAAGAAATCTACGACGTGTACTATCCCCTTTGATGAAAATGCACCAAGTGTTCACTAGAAAATCACGGTGAATAAAAACAGCATATTGAGTGATGGTTGCAAACGAATAAGAGAATTTTGCACAAAAACATGAAGAAAATGATGTGAAAGTGTAAGAAATTTGCCAAAGACTAGGCGGCAGAAAATATGCAATGAAAACAATTAACCTTAAATGTCCTCAACCAGAGGTAAAGCACATGAGTAAGATCTGTAAAAAGTGTAAAGTATGCAAGTACAAAGACAAAAACCAAAATAAGAAATTACAATATCTAACAAAAGTACAAGTAAAAAATGCAGGTCATTTATTGAGTCGACTGGGTTTTAAAAAAGGTATTAATTTATGTTGATGGCATAAGAACAAAAGTCTAACGACAAGCTTTAGGGTAAAGAAGTAAAAGATATGGAAATGGACAGAAAGAATGCTTGTACAGTTACTGAAGATTAGAAGAGAATAATGGATATCGAAAAGCTATATTTACCGAGTTACTTTAAACAATTAATTACAAACAACAGCAATCGAATTAAATAACGCGCGGTAAAATATAGACAGGAAAAATCGGTTACAACTATGATCTTTATGCTGTAAAACAGTTGTCGGGAACAGAGATAAAATATGGTATAACTGATAAAGATGTTCTAGGTGATATTTGAAGAATTAAAAATTGCGAATAAAACAAGAACAAAAAATAAAAATTGGGTCAGACTATAAGGCCCATTTGATGCTATGGAAAAGTGAATGTTAAAAACGATAGGATGATAAGTTATATTGAAAATATTTTTTATGATGCTTTGAAATCAAGTACAAAAAACAAAAGAAGCATTAAGACTGATGAGTTGAGTAGGATCGAGTTTTTCGTAGAGAAACAAAAAAAATATCTAGTGAATGCTATAAGCAAAAAACAAAAACAATTATAGAGAAAAGATACTACTGTATATTGTATAAAAAGCACGGGAAAAGTTTATTGTATTTTATCAGAAGAATAGCAGGTTTAAATTGTTAAATAGGACAAAATTAAACAAAGCAGTGCCAAACATGTCTCTTGAACCCGGAAAAATTAGTATATTGACGAAGAATAAAGATGGAAATGTGTAAAAGTTTTACGCAGATAGGTAACTCTTATCATCAATGATAGAAAGCATAGAAAGGGGCTAAGCGGTATTTTTAAACGACACTGAGTGTAACGTAGAAAAAGAAATTTATGCATATAAAGTCAATACAGTGCTGCGTCTCATGGAAATTGTTTTGTATACGCGATATTTATTAACGAAAGTATATAAAACAAGAACGAAAGTATAAATAAAATGCAGACCCAAAAAGATTAGGTTTTTTCTTAAAAATACGACGAAGGACATGCAAAATGATATCGGGCAGAGTTTTTTAAAAAGAAATTTGGAAAACTGTCGGAAATGTCGGAAAGAACATAAAAGGATAAATCTAGAGGATAATATCAACATACAACAATTGCGGAGATCTGCAACTTTGCAATAATTCATTGCAAAGATAAAGTGTGGATTTGCAAAAAAAAAGGTAGAACCAGATTTACAGAGACAAATAATATACCTTTCTACGTAAGTAAAATAAGAACGCCAAAAAGGCATGATCTATTATCGAGGAAATAACACGAGAAAAAAAACAGATATGTAATCCGATGACGAAAATACAAGAAGAAAGCTTTTACATCAGCGAGAGTTTTCGGATTATGCAGAAAGCAATAAAAACAAAAAGATGAGAAGCATTTCCTCGAAAAAAGTTAAATATTTACATGTAAAAACTAAAGGATAGGTGGTGGAAAAAAAAGCAGGATACAAAAAAATTGTAAGAAGAGTAGTTTAACATTTAAAAGATGTATTGGTGTAGCTAACTGCTTAGGGGATGTTATCTGTTCTATAATTTATGGCTACAAGATAATGCACATTATGTGCTTAAGTATGTTTTTCCGCAATGATCGAATAGTGGTCTTTTTATAAATCCGAATTTTTACATATAAACTTAACAATAACGCATTTAAACAAATTACTTTTATAAAATTCTGTTGATCTAGAAATATCGGAGTGTACCATTTAAGTAAGATTCTTGGGTCGAAAAAAATATACCAGCAAGTCACGTGACACGTTTGTATTTTACTAAAATTTACAAAGCCGATGTGTGTGTATTTATGCCGAAAAATAGGATTATCGGCTTTTAATATTTAATAAACTTGGAAAAACACGTTTAATAACATACAACTGATTTTTTTTTTCTGAACTCATTGCTGTTGCAAAACATTAAGTATCAAAATTTTTTATTTTCTTTGATAAGTTTAAAGAAATTATACAAATAACACGTAAAAAACAACATATATACTATTACGCGTATCGTAAATCCATACCGACCTAGCATACAAAATTACTTGCATCAATGTAATTTGGACAGTTGTAGAAGTTCATTATGAAGCTTACTCATCATTAGATATTTATTGCAAAATGCAAACTAAACGAACAAAAATTGCAACTGATTCAGCTGATAAATGTCTGAGTGTGCCTACTGTTGTATTCGCTAATAGCTAAGACATCTGTTTCAGTGTTAATACCTTTTTGCGCTACTTAAAACATAATATCGCAATAATAAAGATGTTAAGTTAGGCACAGTAGAGCTTGCATTATCAATAAAAAAGCCGATAACTATTATTGTATGCATCTTGTACTACAATGACTTTGACATAGCCAGTTAAAGTACAAGATGTTTTTTGGCACTATAAATGCCATTTAATTATTTTTATTTGTATGGTGAAAGTTAAATTTGCAATTTTTCATTTTTTATATATATTTTTATAATTGCAGAATTTAAGACAGCGTAAATGTGCGTATTTTTGTTTACACGAAAACGCATCTATTTAATAAAATCGTTTAATAGCATTTTATAGGAAATTTTGTTTGAAATATTGCTTTTATTGAAAGAGAAACAAAAAAAAAATAATTTACAAAAAAAAAGTTGTGAAACACGTTCCTTTAATGTTTTAAAAAAGTATAGTTTTGGTTACAAAATTACATTTTAGTGTACCGAAAAAAAGTTTATATGCTTCTTTTCTACTTTTCAAGCAATAATATATTATATTAATATACATTATTATCAAGCCAAGACTAATTTCTTTTCATCTTGAAAAGCGAATGCTTGCTGTGTTTATAAAACAAAAATTTTTTGTATATATGGTACCGGAAAATTGTTTTGTTAGGCAAAATGTACTTTTCGTAGAATATAATGCATTTATGGCCATAAATGAATTTTGTTATTTTACATAAATATTATATTGTGTAAATACTAAACTGAAGCTAATAACACATAGCCGATAAGTTATATATGAGATACAAACATATTTTTTAATTTTGTTTAGGTTTCCTGTTTTGCCATTTTTTTTTCTTTTTGAATGTAATATAAATATGATCATTTGTTTAAGTTTAATATAAAGTTTTTTTCGTTTGTATAAAATATAAATTAAAACGCGATGGTGTATTTATAAATCGAAATATTTGTTTAAGTGTTTGTTGCGTATAAATCTTGGCAAGAAAAGACTATTGATCGTAGGAAAAAAACTACCTATACCAACAATTTAAGAAATGTATCAACGTTTACAAAGAGGAATAATTTTTTTACGTTGTTTTTGCAAATTTATTTTTAAAAAAAGTATGAATTTGTTCATTATTGCAGTTGCCGCATTAAATAATTATTTTTGTTTCCGGTTTTTTTAAGTTGGCACTATTTTTGAGTATCAGTATTTTTCTTGTCAATTATTAATTATGCATTGCCGTGTCAGTTGTCACTAATATATGGATTTTTGTGCTATCAAAAGATTATAAACCCGGTTTAAAGCTACAAATGCAACAGTTGTTATCGAAAATAGTAAATACTTGATAAAAAATTGCAATTATGTATCTTTTTTGCTTCTTTTTTTTTGAAAAGATTTAATTATTGGTCATATTTTTACAAAAAAAAACATGAAAAAATATTTCGTATTTTTACAATAATTACAAAAATAAAAAAACGACAATTATGTAATAAAAAGTGTTAAATACCATAAACAAAAACAATAATTTAACAAAGGTATGTTGATTGTTTCTAATATATCAAAGGCTGCCGAAAAAAAAAATTATTTACAAAATAAGTAATAAATGCAAAATTTTAAACTTTCGTTAAATAATTGTTATAGAAACTATTTGCTTTTTAAAGTATGAAAAAATAATTTGTAAAATAAAAATAGCATATAAGCAAGACAAAGTGCATATAAGTTATAAAGTTTTTTTCAGTTTTTTTTTTTAAAAACAGGTAAAGTTTTCGTAAATTCTATTGTAACTCTTAACAGTAATCTTCGTCTTGTGTTTTGTTCGGTAGTAATTATACCTGCTCGAATTCTGAAAAAAGATTTAATAAAAAGAAAAATCAAAGCAACTGAGTGTGAGTTTTAACAGCTTTTGATTTTTTACATACTCCAGATGTTGTATTTTCTAGTATATAACGTACATTCGCCCGTTTAAAAATATTGTAAGTGGTGATAATTAATACCTTTACATATCAACGTCTTTTATATTTTTATGAAACACGTCTGAAGTACGCATAAAAATACAATTAAACGGCAGAAATTATATCATGCAAAAATATATTATATTGCCCGTTTAATTGCCATAGGATAAATATAACGGCAATAAATTTATTGCGATTTTTATAGACTAGATCCTATACAGGTCTTGTCAAACTGCAAATTCTGTGTTGAAAAAACATGCAGGTACCAACCGATACGGCAATATGTATTAAAATATGTAATATAATAACCACAATCTCGTTTTTTTTTTTATTACGACTTTTTTGCGTTTTATTGGTTTTGATTGAATTAAAGTATAATAAACTATCTCTTACGGTATGGTTCCACTGATGTTTTATTGTACTTTTTCTATATTTTATATTTTTTTTATCACAATATAATTTTCAGCCCAAAAAATCTAAAAAATTAGTATAATAAGCACTTAGTAACATTATATTACAATTTACTTTAATACATGTATCTACAGATAAAAAAAAAAAATCATGTACAAAAGGGGCTATAAAACATACTGCTTTGTAAAACACCTGGTGATATTATTTGGTATAGTAAATACTAAAACATTTAATTTGCAAAAAAAAACATTTCTGTATTATATTTTATAGACCTCTGTTAGATGAAATGGTTGTAGTATTTTTTTGTTTTTTATATTAAACTCGTAGTTTTCATACGCTAAAGCAAGTAGTAGTAGATAACTCCGTTTTGTATTTGTCCTCGATATAGTATCCGTATAATCTAAAAACTTTTCATGAAAAAATTTTTGCGGATACTATAAAATATTATCTGTATACAAATATGCTACATAACCATTGCAAAAAAGCAAAAAAAGCTTTTAAGATTGATGATAACAAAAACTTTTTTATTTTAAAATATTTTTTTTACATTGTTGATTTTTTTTTTTTGTTTTGCTAATCAAACCCTTACATAAAATTTTTAGTTTGTTTCTTTTTACAATCCTTGTAGGTATTTTAAAAAATAGATTTATTATAATATTTTACTAGTTCTTTTCAGAGTATTGTGTGTCCAGGTGCTTTCCAGTTTCTCCCATATTCCTCGAGTCTCCTACAAAAGCTTTTTGTCAAAGTAAACTAGATTTACGTAACATGGAAGTATTTCTATATGTTTCTATTTCCTTGTTACAAAATCATCCTCTGTATGATAGGGTGTTTCTATTTTGTTTAGAGCTGTCATATTTTCCTTAGTTTTTTTGTAATATAGACTCTTTTTCTACTTTTATAAACATCATGTATTTTATATGGGGCCAACCATGTATCACTTTCGTTGCAGTTTTTATAGTTCTTAAAGCTTAATGCATTTTTCTTGTAATATAAATTTGTTATTTTATTTTCATAATAAGTATTTGTCATGAAAATGTCAGCGAAAATATTTCTGTATTTTAAGTGTTTTTATGTAGGTTATATATAACTAATTCGATCGGTAGGCATTCCAAGTGTCTATTATAGCGTGGGTGTACGCGAAATACAATAATCGCTTGTATAAAATGTATGTTTTACTTCTTTGATTAAATTGAATACAACATTTGTTTTGATAGCTGTGTTTAAATAGTACAGTAATAAATATGGTTAATATGCTGGTTTATATGTTTTTGTATTGCTTTGTCAATAATTTTGCATTTTTTACGTACATAGCTCTTTCCCTGGTCACTTAAAAGGATTTCTATATGCAGGGGCGGATTTAGACAGTAGCGGGTCAAAGAGGCAATTTTTATTGACGTCCCCCGTATAATTTTTTTTATATTAATTTAGTAATGGGCAGCAGGGGCGTAGCGAGGGGGGGACAGGGGGGACAAACCCCCCCCTTCCGAGTTTTTTTTCACGCCTGAATTTGAAGGGGGGGAGGTTATTTTTAGGGGAAAATAAATTGAGCCT
>JAQFYM010006895.1:0-11100 GCA_034694785.1 Agrenia bidenticulata
AATTACTAAAAAAAATATAATTAACTCACAAGTTCTTTGTTTCAAAAAAACTGGAAACCACTTTTTACATGACGAATACCATGTTAAAAAATGGACAAAAGCCTTTCTAGCAGTCAGCTACATAAATTGCGCTGGAACGACAAAGATGTAAAAAACGAAATTTTTTCAATGTTTTATTTGGTTTTTAAAAAAAAAAAATGTAGAATGCTATATTTTTAAAATTATTGTAATAAACATATAGTCTAGAACAGGGCCCCGCAATCGGGCTCGGCGACCCCTTAAAAAGGTAATATATAGGAAATAATATAAGACAAAAGTGCCAATAAAAATAAATAGATTTGTGTATTTTGTGAATAGATCAATGTTTATATAGTTGTATTTATTCTTATCGAAATATTCTGCAACCAATTAAAGATTTATTTTACCCACCGAGCCCCGTTGCGGGGCCCTGGTCTAGAAGATACAAGAAAGCAGATTTTACTTGGGCATATATACGAATAGAAATATTCCGCCGCCATACAAAGAGCGGTTTTATGTCATCGTGATAACTAGAATATTAACTTTTTGCATGAAAAATTGCAATGAACTTCTAAATTGATTTATTAAAGTTAATGCATCTTTATAGTAATAGAAATTTTGTACCTTTTTAATATAAAAATAATCCTGGTTTTATACAGCTTTTTCGTTTTTGTGTAGTTTTTTCTTTTGCAATTTAATTTTTATTTCCCGCACCGATATTTCAAACTTTTTAAACAGGTTTTAAACGCTAAATATTTAATTTTTTTGGAGAATTGATTGACTTACTATATATTTTTCGTTACTTATAAATGTTTAACGATATAAAAACATTCATAACAATAGTTTTATGCATTTGTAATCTTGAATTTTAGCTCTGAATTTTTTATTATAACCTTTATTATTCATAATATAAATTTAAAAACAGACTTTTTAGTTATTAAACAATAATTTATTGTTCTTGTTGCAAGTAAACAATACAATATTTAAATGCCTAGATTATTGTTAAAAATAATACTTTTTTTTTAGGAAATTCGAATTTTTCGGAATGCACCGAATTTATATGCCTTCTCTAAAGAAAAAATCGGGGCTCTAAAAGCGGTCCAGTCGGGTAGTGTAAAATGCAAGCAACCGTAAAAAAGTAAAATGAAGTATTAGACCTGCAGCAAAAAAAAAAAAACGGCATACCTGAGCGTTTAGATTCGTTGTGTCATAATATATATTTAAGGGTCCTTATGTTGATGCTTCTTGATGAAAAACTTTTGCATTGCTCGCAAGATAAACTTTTTATCTCATTTTGTTATCCATTTTAGTTACCTGGCATTTACTAGTATATGGTTTTTATTGCTGTTTTTTACAAAGTTTAGGTGTTGGCCATGATATCATATCATATATTATAAAAATATACTGTTGCATACAAATATGCCAATACTGTCTTTTTTATATACAAGGTGTTAAAAATGAGTAGCCATATTTACTAAAAAGCAATAAAGCTTCGACTTGCCTAAAAAAAGCCAAAAAGAACGACACTTGGTGACATTTGACGTTTTAAAGCATAACTAAACAAATTGTCAGCAAAAAAAATACTTGCCGATTTTCCACTGTATATGTTCATGTTCAATTTTTTGGTCTGATAATAGTACTTTAATTAAGATTAAAAAGAAAGAGATAGATAGAGATAGAAAAGTACTAAACGGTAATCATCAGCAATCGCAAAGTATATTGCTGGCGCATATACTTTAAGTAAAGTAAACGGGAGGATACTATGTAAACGGTAGCTTTACAAGGGGAGTAGCTAGGAGGCTGATGGGGCAGGAGGGGGGGGGGTCAACCCCTTCCCTTACAAAATTTTTTTACCTATATTTTAGGGGCGATTCATTTTTGGTGCATTCAAATTTTATGAAAATTTAATTCATATTAAAAAAATTAAAAGCGAAAATTTATTAAACTGCACAAGATACATATTTATAAATGAAAATTATGTTTCTGAGCGTTTTATATCAAAAAATACAGAGACCGATTTCTTTCTTTGTTTTTCTGTCTACGTGCCTGGTACTACCATCATTCCTAAATAGGGCTTAAAAATATGCATAAAGACCGTAGTTCTAAAATAATATAATGCAGTAATATTGGAATCGCTGTAATAAAAAGTGTGATGCACAAATAAATAGCCTTTATCCCGTAACAAATACATGTAAACCTAAACAGGAAAATATATACCTAACCTTAGTGCTATTTCTACTTTTATGAGCGCTGCTGTTTTTACGCAGTGCTATAATTTAGCAGTGCTACTAAAACCAGCAGACATCTTTTTTTTTGCAGATTTTAAGCACAGGTAAACTTAGATTTGCTACGCAAATTACAGATTACAACAAAACTAAAAATAGCCAGCAGAAAAAAATAGCAGTGTTAAGTGTTTTAGCCTGATTAATACAAAATTAAGCAGTCTAGAAAATGTGGAACTGACCCTTAGACTACATCGACGTATTTTTAAAAAAGTGAATAATTAAAAAAGATTATGTATTGAAAATATTTTTTTTTTGTAAATTCTGTAATTTTATTATGATCGTAACCGAAATCTAATATCACCATTCCAGAGCAGGCTTTTAAAATTGGTCAACATTTTCTACACCCTAAACAAGGGAAAATGAAAAAATGTCCTTAATCAGGGGCTCCGATTATTGTATTGCCATATTATGGCCTGTCCAATAAAAAAAATCGAGCCAATATGACCATTATGGCTTTGGATTTTTTTTTTGCGAAATTTTGGTAAATGGTATTTTTTACTTTTTTTTTGTGGTTTATTTATATATAAAGGTATGCCAGAATTTAAAAACCTCATCTGTTTTTTGATACTCCTCTAAAAAGAAAAAAAATAAAAAAAAATAAAAAAAAAATGTATATAACATATATTTATATTGTTTAAAAGGATTTATTTAATTTTAGCTGTCGATAAAGTATTTTATAATGATTTTTTTGATTTTTTAGCCCAATAAAAAAGTAGCAAAAAAAATGTTATAGGTAAAAAGTATAAAAATTATGTTTTTTAACTATGTATTTAGATATGTGCAATAAATTTTCGTGCTTTTTGTATTTAGATTGCTACTTCCAAGCCTATGATATACATATTTTTATATTTCTGCTTTTTATGGTTACAAGCTTGCTTCACAAAGCATATATGAGTAAGAGATCAGTAATTAATAATCTTGTAAAATATTTTACGTTTTTATTTTTATTATTATTATATTTTGGCTTTTTACCTTATTTAAAAACACTAAACATTTTAGAAGGATATCAAGAAATTTTTGCAATGATTAATTTTTTACAATATTTTTTTGGTTTAAGCTCGATGGGTACCCATACTTTAAATGGGTTTCCCAAATGTAGAAAAACTGGACTTTATCCGATTGATAATGGTCATATTATGGGTAATAATAATGGAAAAGATATGGAAACCCCCCCCCCCCCTCCCCCATAATAGCCATATTTTGTATGGTCATTAATGGTGATTTCCATAAAATTTTCGCAGCCCTGGTCATATATGTATTGTAGCCAATCTATATAGTTTTTTTATGGCTAATGGAACACTCGCCAGGTTGCCAAAAATTAAGGGGGTGTGAACCCACCAGGTTAAAAAATACAGAGCAAATTGCGAACTTATAACAAAAGTTATTGAAATAAATTTTTTTTGTATTTATTTTCTCTAAACAACAATTTTATGTATCGATTTAATCTTTTCAAATTTTTAAAAGTGTTTTTTCGCCTAAACTTTAACCTAAGTAACCCTCTACAACAGAGGGTCTCAAAATGGCAAGGAACGTGCTAATTCCAATTTTTCGTGCCCTTTTCGTGCAAAATTACATTTGAAAAATCAATATCTTGATGCAAGCGAAAAAAAAATAGAAAAAGGTTAGATACCGAACTGAAAATTTTATAAATATTGTAACATTACTCCCCATATTTATATGCCCTTGGCCATAAGCCAGGATATGTGCAACATGGATAGGATAGATCTCCAGATTATGTAGCATAGCACAGCGGAGACGCTAGTATAATGTGCAAAACGAACATATATGGCAACCAAAAGGAATATAAAACACTCTCTATATATCTTTTAGAGTATCTTTGCTCTTTTTTGAACTGAGAAAATAAAAGGCAGTCGATAAGAATAAAACAATACAAGGAAAACACTATATATAAGTAATTTTTTTAATAAACATTTGCTTTTCTTTGTTATATTATTTCTACAGTTTGGCACTATTTTTTAAAATTATTGTTAATTTTGGCAAGGTGTCAAATATTTTTGAGAACCCCCGCACAACAAGACCTATACCTAGTGTGACCAGGCGTACTTTTTTAAGTAGTACAGTCCTTTTTTTGAACTAAAAATTTGTACTTTTTATTGTCCTGCCCTTTTTTCGTTTTTTTATCAAACCTTTTTTTACTGCATTGTGCTTTTTGGGCTACATACAAAAGCCGTAGCTAGGAATATCGGAAGAAGGGGTACCCTTTATATTTTTTAAAACGCGTAAAAACATAAATTTATATTGTACATATATTAATTGTGTATTATTGCAGAAGGTACAATTAAATTAAAAGCAACCAAAATTTATTTTCAATAAAACCTATGCCGCAAAGCCAACGGCACTTTAATTTAAGCGCAAAATATTTTTTAAAAAGAAGGGTTATCCCTTTTGCTTCTCTTACTTTAGACTAGCTACGCCCCTGCTAGAAAACCTTAACTTAATGTTAAATGAGACATATAAAGTTTTTTGAATTTTAATATTTGCTTGTATGGCAATTCACCCGATGCGTTACTTTTGACAATAATTTATGTAGTAATAAAAAACCGAAATAAAATACAAAGCGGTTCTTTTGCGCGTAATTGCATTAAAGCGAAATTAAAATGAGCAACTTATACATTTTTTAGCAATATTACATTAATTTTTACCAAAAAAAGTTATAAACTATAAGAAATTTTTTTTGTAGAAATTAGTTTGTAATTCAAATAAAAAAGATTCATACGACACATTTTGATTTGTATCTTGTAATATTTACTGCACATTATTGTTAGCTAGAATGGATTTATGACCTTGATAACTAGTTTTTTTAACAGTAAAAAAAACCTAAGTGCGTATAAATAAATACATTTGTAATATTAAGTCGCGATCGAGTCTCAGTCAATGTTTGCTGTATTATTCTTGTTTATAATTATATTTAAAACACACATAAGAGCTAAAAATATCAAAATTTGTAAAAAAAATTGCGAGGTAATAACTAAACATAAACTCTGTAAAGACACTAATGGGTTGTGTGTTTTATATACAACAAAAAAAACCGTTCTTTTTATTGACCGTTATAAATACATGGTTTACTCGAGACTTGGAGTTTTTAATTGTAGTGATATGCTTATAGTCTTGACAGCAATAAACCACTTATTGATTTGCCATAATTCTTGCCGTTTTTAAACGGGTTTTTATTTACAAAATTTGTAGTGAGTTGATACATAATCTTTATAAATTGCAAAAAATAATAAAATTTTGCAATCAATCTCGAAAAATACGGTTTAACAAAAATATAGTCTTTCTATAACATTTATGTGTCACGAAAAACACACATCTTGTAGCATTATATTTTTTCAAAGCTAATGCTTTTTTTTGGTAAAAAAATAAAAGAATTACAATTTACGGAACTATGTTATCTAAAAACGACGCAGGAATCCACATTAATTGTTGTTATTATCTGGATTAAACCAGGGTTGGTAAATAAATTGTTATAAGATAAACCAACTACAACGAGAAGTAAAACATAAACACACTTTTAGGTACAACTATATTATAAAACTATTGCTTTGCGTCTTTAATTTTTTTAATCCCCTTTAAAATACATTATCATGTTATTTCAAATTGATTTGCTGATTTGCTAGTAGATATATTTGTCTAAGATCTAATTATGTAATTCTGTACAAATAATTTGTAAAGTTATATATAAGTCGCTGATTTTTGGCCGTTTTATTTTCTAGTAAAAAGGGTTGTATTATCAAGTTACACATGTCAAGCATACAAAAATTGATGGTAGTATATAAAAAATTTATATATTTTTGCGCTATAATTGCGTTTTAATAGATACACTTTATGTTTAAAAATCTAGTTTTTATTCCGACAAAATATTTTTCTAAGCACAAAGCTTACAAAAAAACTTTTATTTTTATGTGTCAAGATAGATTGTGACAAAAAAGAAATTGGCGCGAAATTGTACACGTTAAATTGCAATCAAGTCAAGTATTGGTGCACATATGTCAATAAATTGCAAGACACATATAATAGAATAATAAGTCACAGTTAAAAAACATATTTTCGACATTAAAAATACATGTCGATATAAGTGACTTTTTGTATCACTATAATCCTACGACCCTACTTTATCATGCAATTTTCCACAAAAATAGTAATAAAATGACAAAATTTTAAAACTAAATTTTTTGTTTGATTTTTTTTAACCCCATTTTTTATCTAGTATTTTTTTTAAAAAAAATGTATTTTTTTTTTGGATCTTTTTTAGAAAAAATCTGGTCACACTACCTATACCCATATGTCTATTTGACAGTCTGTATTTCTTTAGAACTATTCTTAATAAATTTAATACATCGTGTTTAATTTTTGTTTAATTGTTCTTCTATTTTTTAACTTTTCTTGGCGAATTTCCAGTTGAGGTATCATTTATCCCTACAGGCGAGTTTACCCCTCCCCTTTTAAATATATTCTATTCCTGGTCTGATTTTTTCCACCGTATTTTTGAATAAAGCATACAAAGCTGCTTTTTAAACAAATGATGAATAAAATGATTATGTAGTACAGATCGTTCATAACTGGTACCTTTAGCTATCTTTTGAACGAGAAATTGATCTGTATCATTATATTCAGAGCAATTTCCTTCAAAATTATTCGGCAGTATATGATCTTTGCCTAGGCCATATATCTGATACAAACTAAAGATTATGTTAAGTGTTCCTGGTAAATATAATTTATAATTTTTGTCTTCAAAGATGTTTCTATTAAAGTTCGATTTTTCAGTTGAATACTTTTTAACTGTCGGGTCCTGTTCACATGTATCCTTTTTTTGTTGCAGTTTATTAATAAGAATATCATCGCGAATAAAGTAAAAGAAATAATTGAATAAATAATTTCTTGTAATATACACCCTCTTATCAATATCAGTTCTTCTGCTATGAGGATTTTCAATATTGCTATTCATAGATGGGGTGATAACACTATATAAATCATCAGAATTGTATCCAGATACCTCTTGACTATTCTTTGGATTTTCTTTTAAAGTAAAATCTTTTAAAATTAAACTATTGGTATTGCTATAAATATCCGAATAACATATTGGATAAAATATTGATATCATCTTCAGAACGAATTTAGACATGTTTTCCCAATTTTCTATATATGTGGGTTTAATTAGAAACAAGTTATTACTATATAAATTGAATTTTCGTTTTTCTATCTTCATATTTGTAAATTCAGTTATCAACGATTCAAGTATAGCTTCATAATCAGTGTAAAAATTTTTCTGCATTTCAAGCATATTATTCATATCAATTATATAACTATTAATACCCAACTCTTTATCACTGCCTAAGTTCTTTTTTTTAATATAAATATCAATATTGAATTCTTGTATAGCTGGAATAATTGCTAAGGGCAAGTTCGGAAATAAAATATTAAATATCACTAATTCAGGGTGTAACTTGTTTTGATAAGGGTCTGAGATCGTGTTGTCTTTTTGATTTAACAGATAAAAATCCAAAAGACGATTCATAATAAGTTTACAACCTTTTTGTGTAAACTCACTTGGTGTATCTTTGTTTGAATTTAGCATACATGAAATCTCGACCGCAATAGAAACTGACTCGCTCTGTATCAACTTCGAGTTTACTGATTCCTTTACAATGGATCTGATACTGCCTAAAGTCCATTCAAGTATATCAATAAATTGTTCAATATCGATCGCAGATTCGGAAATTAGTCGTTCAAAGTTGACTGGGACATTTTCCTGCTCTATAAGTGTGACCTTATTTGCATTAACTAAACTATGTCTTAGTTTTGCATGTGCTAAGTCTTTAACTAAAACTTCTTTTTTCATTTTTTTATTCGGATTGATTACGGCCAAATCAACCACGATACCATAGAGTTGACTCCCGTTATCAAGTGCTGCAATATTATTAAAAGTTGCACACAACAAATATGAAATTATGGCAAAGATTGAAATTTTTATTTTCATAGGGGCTAAATAATTCAATGCTAAAATACTTGGACATAATCAATAAAGGGGGTTAAGAATGTATAATCTATTTATCATTTGTTATTTATATAATATCTAAAAAAATTATAAATAGTAAAAACAGTTTTTAAAATTCAAATGTTAAAAAACACTGTGAGAGGGCCTACCTTTATGCCCCGCTTAGTTCACGCGCGCGTAATAGTTGTTTTTTTATGTTTGGACCAACAGGTTTAAAAGCGGAAACTTATTTTTGTATTTAAAATACTTTTTTTTTGTTATTATGCAATAAAAAAACATAACATAAGGCATTATGATTATAAAAAGCTTTTATATTTCCTATTCAACTTAAAAGGTGTACGTATTTCTAATTATAACGGTTCACTTATAAGTTTGGGCGCGAATTATTGAATGCGCGAATTAGTGAGAAAAATACACTAACTTTTTAAAGAACCGAAATCCTGACATTTAGATCTAAATTGAGGGTCACACTAAGCAAAGGAAAACATAAGTTCATAGCCTATTTTAAAATCAACTAAAGCAGTTTGCATGTTACCTTACCTCCCAAAATGTATAAAACCCCTTTTGGTAAATACTGCGGTGAGAACTAGACTTTTGCATAAATAAATACTTTTTCTATGTGAAACTTTTTTTTTCATCTACCAGATTTTAGTATTAAAACTAATAAAGTAGATTTTTTTTGTATAAAGATACATAATTTTGTGGCTGCTTCACATTTGATATTATTATTTAGTATAAAAAAGCTTTAAAGTGAAAGGACACCTTTTTAAAAAGTAAATTGAACTTTAGAAACAACGAATCAAGAAGTAAAATATTTTATAGTAGCATTAAGCATTTATAATGCACAACAAGCTATATAAATATAATTAAAAATCAACAACATAGAAAAACTCGAATTGGAGATTTTCGTAAAAAAAAAGACTTTTAAAGTAATAAAAGTCTGGCGTCACAAAAAACCCAAAAAAATTATATAATGTGCTTTGAACTATAAATAGCTACAAATTTTAAATATTCGCTTTTTTTTTCTTTTTATATTTACTGATTTAAGTTACAGATATAAAATCATTTTCTTTTAGTATAAATATCGCTAAAATATAAGTTTACAAAATAAAAAATAGTATGAGATGTTACAAAAATTCGTTTATATAGCAAAAAAAACAGGGTTTTAATATTAACTTATCTGGCCGTACTACTATACAGAAAAACTTTTTTTTGTTTAATTAAGGATCAAAAAGCATACTTAAAGCCATCTTTAGTTTAAATAAAAAAACTCATATCTAATCATATGTTAATTTGGCAAAGTTCTTTTTACTAAATGAATAAATATATTTCCGTGCCAAATAAAATATAAAGTGATTAAAGGGTCTTCTAATAAGGCATGACCATGTTATGGAAGAACAAAATTTTGCTTTCCTTTTTAATAGGCATATCTTAGTATTCCATATTTCTGATTTATGTAAACCGGAAACGGCAAAAAAATATTTTACATTTTATTGTAATATTAAAAGTTCATTCCACAATAAATTTTTTTCACTGGCATAGCAGAGATGTAAATATTTTATAAAAATAAAATTATTCTATTGGCACAAGAATGAGTTTAATAACGTATTTTTAAACACATGGTAGACATATTTGTATTTTAAAAAGTTATATACAACAAAAAACAAATGAATTAAAGTAATTTTGTAAAAAATCGAACTAATATACTGTTGTAAATTATCAAAAAAAATAGATTATAAATAGGCGCGTGAATTTTCTCAAAAAAGTCGTTTTTAAATAGTAAAAAAACGCTTAAAACATGTTAATTAAAACCAGATTTTTTTTATTGTGTTTTTAAAATCATAAACAGTTTTACAAAAAACTGTTTTTAAATTTAAAACGTTTATTTTTTTTTTGGCTAAATTTTTTGCAAAAATGTCAATTTTTTTGATATATAATCTAAAGACGTACTGTTTCGCCAAATAAACGTTCATGCCCGCGCTCGTTTTTGCAAATAGTTCCTTTTATATATTCTGTTTGTTAGTGTTTAATTCTTTATACTTATATACCGTTCCGTGTAGTACAGTTTAACGGCTTGTGTACGGCATACACAATGAATAAATAGAAGAAAAACTAAAAGTAATTGTAGGTAATAATGTCTTTTTGTGAAACAAAAGCGCCCTAAATTTTTTCAAACTGTTTTTTTAGCCCTAAAAAAAGGTTCAGAAAATAAAATCTTTAAACATATATTTTTTATTGTTTTATGTTATCATGCAAAAAATGGTAAAACCAAAATAGTAAAAAGGGATAAAATTTTGCGGCAGTAGCATGAACACTATATCAAATTATGCATACAAAGAAGCGGCTAGGCATTACAGCAGATTTCGTAGTTTAAAAAGAACGAACAAAATGCCAGAGTTATGGACAAAAAAAAGTCTTATTTTTTTCACTAAAATATATACAGGCGATTTTTTGTGTTTTTTTTAATTTAGTCTGTGCATTAAAAATTTTCATATATATGTAAAATATATAAAAAGGTGAATCAATTGCTTACAATGGGATATAAAAAAAGCTTTATAGTCTTACGCAAAGATTATTGCCAAAAAAGGTTTTTTTTATGTTTGTTTGGAGTATAAAAATATATTTAGATCAAAACTACTTTTTAAATTTATAAAATCACCCAACATAAAAATTTTTGTTTTATGCAATAAAAAAACGCAGTTGTTTTGCAAAAACCAGTTTATATATAAACGTTTTTCCTAAAACCAAACAAAACCGCGTAATAAAAAAAGTTTTCAGATA
>JAQFYM010006896.1:0-11097 GCA_034694785.1 Agrenia bidenticulata
ATAAAACAAGTACGTAGAAATCCCAATATATCTCGTAAGTCTCATATGATAAACTATATACAAAGAAAATTATACGTAAATATTTTTTTTATGTCGATAGAGTACATGCAAAAACATATTAGCACTTAATTAGAAATAAGCTCGTTAGTTTTTTAGTGTGCATATACTATTTTATGCTATGATAGAGTTTGCCAATGTGTATTTTGCAATATTTTTACAGTGCAAATGTCCGCGAACTTATTTAAAAATATTGTGCTGGATTTTGTTGCAACAAATCATCAAACTTTAACATAAACCGACAGCTATAAAAATACAAAAAAATCCCCTAAAGTATTTAAGTTGCCATAAAACAAAATATTATGTTGCATGTTTATTTTGAGAGTT
Source organism: Agrenia bidenticulata (assembly GCA_034694785.1). Lineage (NCBI taxonomy): Eukaryota > Metazoa > Arthropoda > Collembola > Entomobryomorpha > Isotomidae > Agrenia > Agrenia bidenticulata. The sequence continues at coordinate 385 of JAQFYM010006896.1, forward strand.
TAATCATGTAAAAATTAAATTGCAAATATTAAATAGAAAATATATACGTTTTATAACGTTTTAAAGCATTATAAAATAATAACTTTTGCGTTGTAATGTTTTAAACTGAGCCGCAACTTAATTGCACTATAAATATAACGTTTTTTATGTGTTTAATTATAGTCTTCATCTATAAAAAGGCTTGGTTCTTTAGTTTTTACATGATAGTATGTGTTTTTGTGTCAGCATTAATGCCAGTTACAACATTTTAGCAAAAAAAAATCCATTATACAATTATCGTTCTTTGATCGTTTTTGTGCTTTTTCACTTTCGGGTGTCTGCAAATTTCTGAGATTTAGTAAATTTCATATCTTACAATTCTTGAGATCTCACTCGCCAATCTTTTTCTTCTATATGTTGACTCATGAATCTCAAAGTCTTAAAAACTAATAACCCTTACCTTTTCTTGAAAGTTTAACGTATTTTAGATTTTGTTTCTAAAATATTTTTTCCATATTAAGGTTCGATTAACTTCTTTTAAAAAATTGATGTGCGAAAAAAATTGCCTAGTTTAAAAAATATATAAAATTTTAAGCCATTCATTTTTGTATTTTAAAAAAATAATCAGAAAGTACTATGTGTTGACATTAAAATATGTTGTAAATTTTATGTGCTTAAACGCATTTTGAGTAAAACAATCTATACTTTTATTACGTGTGTTTGTTTTAAAATTAAAAATGTAGTTTGACATTTGGTATATTGTCTATTTGTAAGTAAAAGGGATGCGTTGCAATAACCATATATTTAATAAATTTTTGTTTTTAATTTTGTGCTTAAATACCGTACCCTGCCGAAAGTAAGGAAACAGTAAAAGGGGCAAAAATAAATAAGTTGAAAAGATTTATTCCGAAAGTAAGAAATACAAAAATTTAAAATATATACAGCGAATTTGCAGTAAATTGCGTTCAAATATGACATGAGAAATAATATAATGCAAAAAAGAAAAATTTAGAATTATATAATACCTATTAAATATTATTTTTATTTAATGTTTCCATTCTTCACGACTGACGTTTTTAAATAAGTACTTAATATCCCGAACATCCACAATTTCAATTTTAGCAAATGGAAAAGACTTGATTATTGATTCCTTTTTTAACTCGGCCATTGTTGAAGTTACCCATTCACAAAACTTAGACTTATCTGGGACGCTTATTTTAGTATTTTTAATTCCTTCATCGTGAAGCCAAGCAGTGAACTTTTCTCTCATGAGCGCCTTAATGGGTTTCATTAGACCAACGTCTAATGGTTGGCAAATATCGGTATATCCCGGCGGGACATATGCAACAACGAAGTTTTTTCTTGCTAAGAGCGTTAAAATTTCAGGCTTACGATGCACAACAAACATATCTAATATCAATAGCTTTGTTACGGGCTCTCGGGGATACTTTCAACATATATTTCCATCATTCGTGTATCAACCCACGCATTTTCTTAAACGTAAACACTATAATCATTTTTTAAAGCTTTTTTCTGACGAGTTTCGATTTTTTCCTTTAAACACTATCATTGGTTTAAGAACTTGTCCCGTTGCTGAAATAGTAACAGCTACCGTAAAACGATTTTTACTGGCATAATTTTTGCAAATCGAAACCCTTTTTGCACCTTTAAAATCAATAGTAAATAACTAGATAGATCAAGATTAATACCTGTTTCGTCCATATTAAAAATGTTTTCAGGTAGGATTTTATGCCGCAAAATTACAGATTTAATTCTGTTCTGATATTTAAAAATTACATATTGATCAATATTTTTCTATTCGCGCAGAACTGGCTTTTCGGAGACTTAGATCATTTCTGTTCCTAAAATTTTTAATCCATCTATCGGAAAATTTCGGCTTTTCTTTGATCTGTTTTTTTTTTTCAGAAGTTTCAATATTCTTAATACTTTGTGCCCGGATCCAAGCGTAGACGATAGAAAGCATGTCACTACGGACATTTAAGATGCTTCCATAAAGAAGCTCTCGACATCAGGATACAACGGTTTTCTACCCGACTCTGGTTTAATAATATTTTTATCAAGAAATTTAATTTCGAATACTCATATATCCATCTCATAACATTAGGGGCGGTTAATCGTAGCTTACGACTAAATCAGCCAGACATAAAGCATATCTTTGTCGTTTTTTGATAAATCGTATCTTTTCTTTTATTTTATACTGTCTTCTTACGGGGCTGGAAAGCGAAGTAGGCTTCATGAAAGGGTTAAGAAAATTATTCCGATAATAAGAAATTATTTATTTATCCCTTCCTTACTTTCGGCAGGGTACGGTAATTATTTTTTATTTAAAATATATACAAAGTAATAAGTAACTTGCTGCTATTATACGATGTTCGCAATCATTCTTTTTCATATCTTTTGATAATACGAAAAAAGTCCGGGAGTTAGTAAAATTTGTATGTGCCAAGAAAAATCTAGTTTCGTAAGGTGATATCATGTGCAGCTGTAAGAATTTTCTTAAGAAAAAAAAAATTGCCATTCTTAATATTTTCTATGTACGAAAAAACTGCTGAATCTAGTGAAAATTGATTTGCTTAAAGCCGCAAAAAGACGCGAAAAAAAAAATTGCCTTCAATATACCATTAAGTCACTAAAATTATTTTTCTGTCATTTTATTGTAATTATTAGCAATATATTGTCATATATTTTGTGTTTATTTCGCCCTTTTATATGATTTCTTTTTTTTAGTTATTATATGTAATTCCAAGAAGATTCGGTAAAACCCATTTTTTTAGGGCACATCTAGTAAAATCAATAGTTTTACATTCAAACCGATAAGTTTAAATACAAATCCATGGTGAATGTAGTAAACTCCATGACATTTTAAGCCAATACAGGCCTAATTAATAATTATGCTTTTATATATCATATATATAATAATTTAATTTAATTATAAATACTACATATAGATGGTTTTTATTGCATACCTATAGCAAAAACATATTATAAGTTCCTATAAATTGTAGGTTATTTGTAAATATATTTAAGCGCGCTTTTTGCAATAAAAATTTTTTGCTGTAAAATTTTTATGCTTAGAACATTTCAAAATAAATATACAAGATATAAAAAACCCATTTAAAGTTTTTTTAAACAAGTTAAATATTATAACAGCTTTTTTTGCATTCTTTTGGGCCTTTTTTATATTTTGTTCTTATACTTTACGAAACAATATTGTGATTTTTTAAATGTATATATAATGTCAAAAAGTATGTTAAAATTATAATTTAGTTTTATTTATGCATTTACAACAAATAAGAAAATATCCAAAACACGAAATTGTACAAATTAAATATAAATAAGCAACGTAATTTTTAAATAGGATAAAATATCAAATTATAATTTTAAATATGAACACGAACTATTACCGAGTTAAGTTCTTTTCTTTTATACGCAGGTAAACAAAAAACATTCTGTATCTACTTTTTTTGTATTAACGAATTCAATTTATTGTATTTTTTTTACCGTGTACACATTTTGCGTATAATAATCTTATCAGCTACAATAAAAATATACCCAAAAAAGCTTTTTTTTAGCATAAATAAGCAGCTATTTTTGTTAAAAGATATGATCGCGTAAACCACATTTTTTCGCAAAATATCTAGTTTATAAATATATGACAATGAAAATGGCATGCTATTTTTTTTTACAACCTTTATAGGTGAGGATACCTATAATAACACTTATTCACAACTTTTTATTTTTAACAATATACACCTGTAATTATATATTTTAATTACAGGATAAGTAAAAAAAATGCAACAAATTACTATATTGTACCTATATCATGTAATACATTTTTAAGTAAGTTAACGAACTTTGTACCGTTTTTTTAGCACAAAACTAAATTTGTTTTATATATCTAAAATTAAAGTTTGAACTTGCGTATATAAAAAACTAACAGGTTTTTTTGCGCAGAAAAATATTTAAAAAGTTGATTTCAATGACATTTATATACAAAAACCTACTTAACAATTGGTAACAATTTTCCTCAATAGTTTTGCTTATGTAAAATAATTGAAACCGAAAGAAAAAACTTAAGTATTTACAAGACATAACTAAAACCGTTAAACACAATTCAAAAAGCAAAAATAAAAATTTGTGAGTTTTTGTATATATTGCTAAAAGTTTTTTTAGTTGGATTTAGTTTTTTTAACATTGCAAAAAACATAGAAACTGCAAGAAACAAAATGTTCATACTAAAACAAACAGCTTAAAAATTTATATTAAGTGGAAAAACTACGTTAAGAACGTCGCTATTGTACAGAATACACAGCATTTAGTAAGCTTTTGTTGTATATGTAAGATTTTAAAAGAGTTGTTATATTAAAAACTGTTTTTTTTACCAAGATATTATGATATACATACAATTTTTACACAAAAAAAACAGTAAACTGTAAAAAAAAACGCTACAAGTTGTTTTTTCCCAAAAACCCAGGGTGACCATTAACAAATCCCAAGGGTATAAAACTTGCTTTTTTTGTCAATTGCCCGGGTACCCAGGGAATGAGTCCCTAGTAAAACTCAGATAATGCATCAACAAAAAATATATTGTTTTTGCATATTATAACAGTCTAAGGACGGTATTTTTTTGTTATACCAAAAGCAATGGCGATGCCAGGAAATTGTTGCAATCAGGACTACCCAGTGTTTAACAAAAATATGAGTTAAAAACACGTTATATATAGTAAAAAATCGTAAATACTTTGTCATAAAATTGTCAAAAAAAAAATTTCTGCATTTTATTATTTTTACTCAAAAAAATCGTTGCACAAAACAGAAGTTTTAAAATTTAGAGGCATTTCACAGAAAGGATCAAGAATTGTCTGCCTTCCCAAAGCTATGCCACTAACCACAAGTGTACTGTATTTTTTTTATGCTGAAAAATTTGTGTTCTTTGTTCAGGCGGGTGTCAAGAACGTCAATATCGCCGCTTAAAATACCTTCTGTTGACATAAACAGAGTAATATAGTTTTCCCGTGTAACAGTATTTTTATGCTCATGCAAATGAAATAGTGTTGTTTTTATATTTTTAGAAACGTTAAGTATTTGTTTGCAAAGTAAAAAATACCGTGTATAAATTGATAAATTGTAACTATTACATATATTTAAAAATTATCAAGGTTTTAATACCCTAAAACTTGCAAATAGTTTTGTAAATAATAGCTTAAAATTTGTATTATTGCTTATAATGTGTTTTATGCATTTATATTATTCTAAAAAACTCTGTCATCAAAACATCTGCTCTGTCTAAAAACGGCATAAAACATGTCGAGATTTTTTAACTTGCAATCCAAGCATTTATAATATATGCATATACATAATTTAAAAGATTAACTCTAGTATTTTTGATGCATATACACAAAAAAAGGAATTGTTCTTAGATGTTTTAAACACAAAAAAAACTTTCAGATATATTATATGGCATTTTTTCTATTGTAAAAAACAACAAAAAAGTTTTTTGTCGGCATTATGATAGGTGTAGTTTGCACAATACAGCAGGCAAAAATATTTTTTTACAGTTTTTTTTTATATTTATGTTTAAGAAAAAAAATATGATTATCATAACGTAGACAAAACAACATATTTTAATTGCGACTAGGGCATGTTTTCACAACAAAACAATGGCAAACAAATTCTGTGTAGGTAAAGCCGAGTGGATTTATGAACTTTGGGTTAAAATACGTAGAAACATACAAAATTAGTATTCAACAATTTTTTTGTATTGTCTTTGTTTACTATTAGCTTAAAAAAGTGTAAAATTTTCTAGTGTCGTGGGCGTGTAAATGTACAGTTTCCTTTTTTTGTTGTAGCCGAATATTTTTTAGGGGATCGTAAATATACAATAACCAGGATTTTTTGCCACTGTTCATAAAATAAATTACAATGAAAAAATGGAATTAAGCTACCATAACAAATGGCTTTTGCAGCAATCCATCAATTATATGAAAACAAATATGAAAAAAAGTAAATACAACGATTTTAAACAGTTGTAAGAGCACTATAGGAAGATAAAAATAAACAAAAATATGCATAACACGCAAAATTTATCTTTTATATCTGGTAGACATAAAAGATATGCTGGTGTTTTTGTATAAATTATCGTTGTTTTTTTGTAGTTTCTGATACTTGTAATGCGCAAAAAAGTTTTTTTTTGTAATACTATGGCAATAGCTAAAAAATTTTCCTATTTTAATGTAATCTTAAATGCGAAAAACATGAAAAAACGAATTTTAAAAGCTTAAAATATATCATAGGATTGTATATTTACGCAAGAATATAACTTGTTCGAACCTAGTAATTGTGTAGAAAAACATAAGTAAAAAACCAATAATATTGCAGGCACCCCTTACTTGAAAAAATTATCTGGTGATTTTTGGTAAATATCCAAAGTTTATTTGAGATAGAAAACCAGGTAATTCAAAGATACCTTGCACTTAAAAGATAAATACGACAGTGAAGTATATTTTGACGCAGATAATAATGTAAAAACTTACGGAAGTCGAATAAGACACAAAAAGAAATTAATTTGACCCTTTTTTGTACGATATAAGAAACAACATTAGCTCTTTATTAAATTTTCTTTATAAGTAAAATAATTTCTTTTTGACATTATGGGATAGATTCTATACAGATAATTAGTCTTCTGTTGGCTAAATGTCAGCGCATATGATATTTCAAGTAATTTTTACATACGTCGCACATGTCTGTTTTTTTTATAACGCTTTTGTTCGTATGCGTAGTTGCAAGCCAAATGAATATTGTACAAAGGTACATTTTGAACAGATGCGAGATAAACAAAGATAATATATAAGTACTTTCTTTTGTTTCTACAATAAAAAAACCAGTGGTTTTACAACTAGAAAAATATGCTCGATTTTTGTAATAGCCCAAAAAATTTATAACGCTAACACAGACAAAAAATACAAAAAATCATTTTGAATGTACAATCCATACTATAACAATTTTTTTTTTCTAAAAAAAGCCCAGAGCATCAATATACGTCAACTTGCTAAGGTATTTATGTCATGTTGTGTTTTATTTCATAAAAAAAAATTGCTATTTGTATTTTCGCTATAGGCAATATTTAAGCTATTAAAACACATAAATTGCCAGTATGTATAGATAGAATTTTACAGGTTTCTACAAAATATATGCTGCACATTTTTTTTCTAAATGTGTATAAATGTCAAAGTTGTGTAATGTTTAAATCAGTGTATTCAAAATTGTATTTGCCATATTTTACACATCACCTTTTAAAAGAGTGAATAAACTTTTGTTTTTTAACAATTATAGAATAGTCAACTTTTTCTTTTAAAATGCCATCAAAACATTTCGAGCTTTTTAAATTTCGCTATCATGACTGTCTATAATGTTTTATCTTCGCAATAGTTTTTCAGTAGATAAACAGCTTATATGGCATATACCATCCATGTTTGTGTATTTAAGTTTTTTTTTTACACTTTAATCTATAGACCGTACAATACTTCATTTTTAAAATTTACATCCTTAATCAAATATTTTCTTAAATAAATCTTTGAGAAGATTTGCCTTTAATTGGTAAATTTTTCTATACTTTTATACCTTATAAGTAAGTGCATATTCTACGAGCGTATATTTCAGAAAATTTAGGTTTGTCATTATTGGGCATGTGTATTTTCTATGTTCGGCTACACCAAAAAAGACAACCGACTAAAATAAATACGGAGATCGTACTAAGCATACGCAGAAAAGTCGAAAACGTGTTGAAAAATTAATTTCTGATATAGTTGTGTATCTTTTTTTTACAATAATGTATTTTTTTTGTGGATAAAAGTTTCTATATAGATTCTTGGTGCCATTGGTTTTCGTAACAAAAACATGTACTTTGTTCTGCACAATAAAAAGAATTCTGCTGGTCGCTGCATAAGACATGAGTTTTACTTTAAATAGTTTCTTGCCGTAAAACGGGGTTACCATTTGCTTTGTAAAGAAGCGGTAAAGAATTGAAAGCTAAAAGATATATTACAGGCACAGGTATGTTACGAAAATCAAAGAAAATTACTTTTTATTTGGCAAAGAATACAATGAATAACTTAATACTTGTTACTAGCAAAAATAAATAAATTGATATGCCGTTTACACTTCAACGTGACTTTTAATATGCGTGTGCTGTTATAAAACATGTTTTAAATATAAAAACAACAAAATTTCGTTTTTATTAAATTTAATAGAAACGCTCGTTTTTTAAAATTTCCAGTTGGTTTCGTAACATATTAAAAACAGCTTAAGATCATCTTGCAAAGCCTACGTGTGTATTTTTATATTTACCAAAAAACAAAAAAAAATACTATTTATTACCGAAATTTTTTAAATCCTTGACTCTTTGAATAGACTACAACTGCAAGTTATCGTCTTTGTCATCACGGACAAAAAAAACAAAAGACATAAAAAAAGACAAAATTAGTATAGTAAACTTTTGCTAGATAGCTTTGGTATAAAGTTATGACATATCTGATCATATTTGCTGCTACCAAAAAAAAAACATAAACTTTATACGAGGTTTTAACTTAACTCACAAACACGATATATTTATGTATTCTATGCAAAAGGTTTGCGCTCTATGACTACATCATTGTTTACTACGACAAATATACAGACCTAAAATTTATTAAACACAAAATTTACATAAAAAATCAATATGTCAATTGTTTTACTGTTGCTGTTTTTGCAGAACGTTCATTTTGTTAAGAATCTAGCTTCTTACAACACAAACTATTTCAAAAGCCTAAATTACGCTTTCTGAGCATCAAATGCAAAGAATAAAAGCGCGCAAAAAACTTCTATAAAAGTATGCGTGTTTTATTTCTATTAAGTAAGGCAAATAAGAAAATAGCACACCAACATATGCTGAGATCATGTTAAAGTCATAAGAAAAAATTGTTTGCACCTGATCATAATGAAAAAAAAACCTGCGGTACTACGCCATCACAGGTTTTGACTTTCACTGCGTTATCAATAATAAAAAATTTATGTTGTTTAAGTATTGGCAACAGAACTAAAAACAAAAATACTTATTCCTGTACAATGCCATCTTTATCGCCTTAGAACGTTAAAAATACACAGCAGCATCATTCCTTACTAGAAAAATTAAGTCATACAGCATTCTGTTACTTGTGTAATGTAGATAATTATAAAGGATAGTATGAACGCCGCTTTAAAAAGTTAAAGAATTCTAAAATGTATTCTTAAAACGTTTAAACGTAAAGTTTTGTAGAAATCTGTTTTTAGGTGCAGTTTAATACAAATGCAAGGGTCAAGTGTTGTTGGTTTTTGGCTATGAGGGCCCTTAAATTATCGTTGGATATTACTTGTGTTGTAAAAAACAACAATATTTTGTTTGTGTATGTAAGTATCTAAAAAACCTACCTATAATGTAAATTTATTTGAATATTATAGCATAACATTTCTTTGTAAGTTTTTGTTGCATAGCTAGATGTAAAATTACAAAATCGTAATAATAAAAAAATTGAAGATGTGTAAGGAGAAAAAATAAAACCAATATTTTTTTTTAGTTTTAAAAGTATAACTTTCAATTTAATAAGGGCTGGAATAAGGCTTGATACCACACGAAGCACTGTTTATAAGTACAAAAAACATGTTTGAAATAGTACGAATATATTTAAATTTGTTTCTTGTATGTAGGGATAATCTCTTAACCCTTAAAAAAGTTTAGGCCAAATTACTAAGTAAAAACGGGGGTCAAAAATAATAAGTTCCGGATAAAAATAAGGGCAATAAAAAATCCGACTCGCTGAAAATTTAAAGGGGTCCAAAAATAATATTCTACAACAAAAAAAAAGATGAAAAATTTAATTGCTGTAATTTACGAGAAAAGATACGTACGAATAAAATTAAGATCAAAAAAATTAAATTATTGTAAAAAAAAAGGAAATGGAAATAACAATATAAAAAAAATGAAAAAAAACTTTTATAAAAAAAAATCGGAAAAAGCGCAATATTTAGTACATTCAAGTAAATTGGTAAATTTAAAAAAAAATAAAAAAGTTTAAAAAAGTTTAAAAAAGTCTAAAAATCAAAAATCCTTAAAATCAAAAAATAAAGAAAAAAAATGTTTTTGAAAATTATACAAATTTTTAGTTTTGTAGAATTTTTACAAATTTTTCATGTTTTTAACAATTTTTTTAAAATTTTTACATTTTTCCAAAATTTTTTGTTTTTTTAAATTTTTACGAATTTTCAAAAAAAAAAATTTTTAAATTTTTACGAATTTCTAAAAAAAAAATTTTTTTATAAAAATTTACAATTTTTTTAATTTTTTTAGTTCTACAATTTTGGCTATTTTTTTATCTTTTTACATATTTTTTTTTTTTTTGCAATTTTTACTAATTTTTACAATTTTTGCAAAATTTTCAACATTTTGACAAATTAGAAAAATTTAAAATTGTTACAAATTTTTTATAATTTTTTAAATTTTGAAAAATTAGTAAAAAAAAATCGTAAAAATTAAATATTTGGATAAATTAAAACAATCAAAACAGCTAATAATTTAAAATAATTCCAAACATTTTTAAAATTATTAAACACTTTGTAATAATTGAAAAAATTTAAAATTAACAAAATACTAAAAAAATACTTAAAGTAAAAAAATGGAAAAAATTAAAAAAATTAAAAAAA